>PVLD010025744.1:0-23244 GCA_004027595.1 Dinomys branickii
AAAAAAGTTCACCTGATATACAGGAATTGAGAATGAACAAAACAGGATCAGAACCATCTCCAAAGAACAAGGTTGTTGAATACATACCACCATGGAGTGTTAGTCACTCAAGAAATCTCTGAAATACTTGAGGTAAGTGCTATCACCCCAATTCCTTTTGCAGATAAGGAAGCTGAGGCTCACAGTTAAAGCAACTTGGGCACATTCCCTCATTCAGAAATGTCACTTGACTGTCTGCTTCCTCTGAGCCAGCTTCCATGTAAATTGGTGGTCAAAGAGCCCTATCATACTCCTTCCAGATGGCAATGCTGGGGTGATGACTGAAATCAGAGTCCACAGTCCATGGTCAAACTATTATATCTATCAGCCAGGGACACTCACTGCTTCCCTCGGCCCATAGTGATCCTGCCCTCCACTGGTGCCACTAACATGGAGGTGGGTCCTCACTCTGCAGGGACACACACATGTGCCTAAAGTGAAGCCCAAGGCACACTCACCACCCATCCCCTCCCACTGCTGCCACTGGAGCAGAGATGCTCCTTACTTGGGTTTCTCGAAGTCTTTCACTGGCAACATTGTCAGCACCATAGAGGACTTCTCCACAGCTGAACAGGAGACCACCATGTTCATCTGAGGGATAAACCGGACCTTCTGACACCAGCTGGGATGGAGAGCCTAGAGAAGAGAGGGGTGGTAGTGGGAGATCCTCCCAAGGACAACTGTATTCCAGGCCTGCCCCTGGAACATGGCCAAGAGTAGAGGCAAGAAGAGACTTAAGACTCCTTCCCTAGTGACCACAGCTGGGAAAGGGTGATGTGGCCCACAATCCTAGCCCAGTTCTAAGGATCAGGGGAGTGTGGCCATCCCTTGTTTCAGAAAATGCTTGTAAGTACATGAGCCTAGAATCCTTTGCACTTTACAAGTCAGAGGACAAGTAAGGCTAGGTCCATGTTAGCACCATTCTCCCAACGGGGAGAAAGGAAGGATTCCAGGCTGCCCAAGTCCCCATCCATCCACCCAGAGAGCCACAAGGGACCTGTGCTATGGGCTCACTGCCCCCTCCACACCTGTTCATGTGGTGTGCTTATGGGGAATCGTAAGAGTGAGAATGTGCATCCTGCTGCAACTCTAGCAACAGAAGGATCACACACACACACACACACACACACACACAGGAGGTCATCTGGTGGCTGACTCTGGGTCCCCAGCTCTGCTTTTGACCTGGACCAGCCTCAACTTCCCAAGTCCACCCTCTCTGGGATGGGAATGGAGGAGAGTGAAGGATGGAGAAGGCTAGTTAGAGAAATCCAATCATCAGACATGGTTCAGGAACTCCCACGGCAAAGCCCTTGGCTGTTTCAGATCACTGTCTCACTGAACGGCCTGTCACAATGATGGCATGAATCCAAGGCACTGAAGGAGACATGGGAACTGAGCAACTCAGATGGAAAACCAAGCCCAAGATGAGATTCTCAGAGAGGAGGAAAGGAATGGGAGGTAATGGGTGCCTCTCCCTGAGAGAATCCCACATGCTCTGAAGGAAGCACTTAAGAGCTTTGGACCACTCAACTCAGGCTCGCTGTAATGGTTAATACACTGTGTCAACTTGAGAAGTTTAGAAGCTTGTAACTCAGCAGTTGTATATCTTAGGACATAGAGGAAATGCTCTCAGGTGGCTGTTTACACCCTAAGATGTTGTAATGGTTGATTCATTGTCAATTTACATTTAGAAGCTTAACTAAGTGACTTAGCAGTTCTACATCCTGGAGTATAGAGGACCCTATAGCCTGCTTACAATATAAGGGAAGAAAAGAGACTTGTTCTCCACCTTTTTTGCTCTTGTTTTTTTTGTCTTCCACTACCATGAACTGTTGCCCCTCACCATGCCACCCTACTTTGGAACCAGCTGATTGTGGACTGAGACCTCCACAGTGAGATAAATAAATCTTTCCTCCTTTAACTTTGGGTGTCAGGTATTTTGTCTCAGTAATAAGAGAAAAGTAACTAAGACACTTGCCCTGAGTATCTCATATCTTCCTTCGTTCAACAAATGTCCTGGGAACCACAAACCCCAGAGACTGTTTCAGGCCCTGGAGACAGAACAAAGAGCACAACACAGATAGTACCTGTCCTCAGGGAGCTGTCAATCTCATGAGGATAACAGGGCAAAAATAATGGATAGATAGATGGACAATACAAAGTAGGGAGTGTAAATACTGCAGGATGACAGGGTACAGGCAGAGGCAGACAGCAGGTTGTTCTAGCTGATTGGTTAGGACATGAAAGAAGAAAAGAGGGACGGTATAGTGGAACCTAGGGAAAGGTTAAAGGAACAGCATGTGCCATGGCCCTGCAGTAGGAAAGGGCTTGGGCTGTCGGGAGAAGCAAGGAAAAACCTCTGCCTCTTGCAGCAGAGTAAGTAAGACATGTGGAAAATAAGAGCTAGAGCAAGCTGGGGGCCAGACCACCCTGAGCCCTGACGGTCAGGATAAAGACCGAGGTTTCATTTCAAACATGAGAAGGTACTGGAGCCACACAGTTGTATTTCTAAGGCGTAATTCCTCCAGCTGCTGGATGGATGTCATGGTTGATACACTATGTCAACTTGGGGAGTCTAGAGGTTTGGCTGAGTGACTCAGCAGGAAGCCAGGGTGCTTACTTTGTATACATCCTGAGCCTGTGAAAGAGGAGGGCATGGAGGTTATGTGAGTGCTACAGGCCACCTGGGAGCAGGTAGCCTATTTACAATGTAAGGGAGGGAAAGAGGCTGCTTTCCCACCATCCCTCCCTTTTGCTGGTTGTTTTTGCTATACTCTGCTGCCTTAAATGTTTACCCTCTGCCACGTGCCACTCTGCCTCTGAACCAACCAAGTATGGACTCAAACCTCCACAAACTATAAACTAAATAAATCTTTCCTTCCTTCATTTTGGGCGTTGGGTATTTTGCCTCAGCAACAAGAGAAAAGTAACCAGGACAAAGGAGAAAGCAGGGATGGAGAGAGGAAGTTGGGAAACCAGCCAGCAGCCCTGCAGTGTTCCAGATGAAGTCTCAGTACCAGCGAGTAGCTATGAAGGCAGTGAGCAACATGGCCACACTCAGGATATACATGTGTTCTCTAGGTGAGCCCATGGGACCCAATAGCTGCCTCCACACTATTTTTACAGCCTAAGCTCCAAAAGCTAAAACTGAATCCAGGGCATAAATCCACTTTTTGCATTTATTTGTGAATGGTGCATGCATAAGAATATAATAAAATTAACCCATTAACAGGCAAAGGAAAGAAGTAACTTACCGGCAGCCAGTAACTTCTGTACAAAACAGACTTCTCATTTAAGAGTTTCTGTATGGAAACGCTGACCCAGTTATCTGATAAAGAAAAAAACTGAGGTCCACATCATTAGCTTTTCCCTACTACCAGACAAGCAAACCTCAGGTGCCAAGTGAAGTGGGAATGCAACTCCTTCATGTCTCAAAAAGCTTTGGTCAAACACTCATCAGAGCCTTGCTGTGTCCTGGCGACCTCTGCAAGTGTCTCTACTCCAGTTAATCTCCACCTAGGCAGGTGACACTGCCACCAACATCCCCTGCTAGTAATGAGATTTCAGGACCCGCACTCACAGGTGCTGCAATCAAAGTGAGCTGATTCTACTACCAAGCTCCAATTTTGCTGGAGTGGAGAATGAATTGTGACTGTAGGCCATAGTCATCCTGAAAAGTAGTCTTCTAGGCATCTGCCACTGTGCTTTTGGATACACATGCTCCTTTCCCAGAAAGCAGTACATGAAGTGCTACATGCATGCGCCATAAAACAAGCAACTCCAATGTGCCAGGCACTGCATGCAGCACAGCCCCTGCCCTCATGAGCTGGCCTGAGAGTCTCCAGACTGCTGAAACCACTCAAGGGAAGAAGCTGATAAGTCTCTAGGGAAGACAAGTGAACACAGATGGGTGGAGACAGAGGTACCAGAGGACAAGCAGGCTCCCACCCTTAGGAGCAGTTTAGGGAGGTAGTTGGAAATGCAGTTTGGCCTCAGATCTGACAACTCACAGGGAATGTGAAGGAAAGAAACAGGGAATTGGGGGATTATGCCAAACAGTTCACTTCAGCAGTCATCAGCTTCAACTCCAAGGTCAGAAGGGAGCTTCCAAAGGAAGTCCCAAGGGGGAAGGTTGTTATTCAAGGCTGCTGAAGTGCAGCCACCTGTGCAGTGGCACAGGAGAGATGTGCATGACTACACCTTTACTGCTTATTTCTCCCACAGGCTGTGAGGTCCCGGGAGCACAGGGTGACACTGCCACTGAGCACTTACTATATGCCTAACACTATGCACTCATTCTACGCATCTTACAACAAAGCCATCAATTAAAAACAGCTATCCCTATCTGAATAAGCAGACTGAGGCACAGAGAGATTAAGCAGCTGGTTTCAGGTCACACGGAGCTGGCAGCTTACCCGGGTCTGCCAACTCTCTCCCACAGCTACACCTCCACTGAACAGGACACTACTTCCCTCCGAGTTCATGTTTATCTCAGCCTCCAGTTAGCAGATGACCTGGAAGGACTCCAGCCCAACACTCCAGCTTCATTGACCTGCCTTGGCTTCCCATCTAGCACTCAGCTCAGAGGCTACTATGAGCAAATATGCTAGCTCCTAGCTGGCACGAAGTGATCAGGGCAGGGCAGGCTCAGAAGTTTATGAGACAAGGAGCTGCCCACTGCTGCATGCAAGACAGGACCTACTTCTGACCTCCAGTGGGGGCATAGTCTAGGAGCCTTGGCAAGAGGATCACCCAGCCATCAGAACCCTTGGAGGGTGCCCTGCTCAGCTAGAATCCAAGGGGCAACTCTGGTGTCCAGGACTGGGCGATCAGTTTCCCTCCAGTGAGAGCCCTGGTGGTCTGGGCTCCTGTAATGGATATAGTAGTGTGAAGGCCCCACATTGTGCACCCTTAGACCCATCCTGAATCAGTTCAGGTAAGTCCCCCAGATGGCTCTAGGCCCCATGGTCCTTAAGGACCTTGTGTCCTTAGACAGTGTAGCTCCAAACAGCTTCCTTAGTCAATTTGGGACACAGCCCAGCAAGTGGTTTAAAGTGAGATAACCTGGTTTCAGATCTCAGCCATCACTTACAAGCTCCAATCCATGTCCAAGTAGATTTGAGGGGCTGTAACAACAGCATGCCCCATAGCAGTGGGTAAAGATTACAGAAGGCATTTCACCCAAATTTATTCATGTTCCTCCCAAGTCAGGTGGTCCTTCCGTCCCCCAGAACCTACCCTACCCACCCAAAAGCAGTTCAAGTCCAAGGAGAGCAGAAGCCATCTCAGAGCCACCTGAGGAAGGTCCTGGGATACCCAGTCTCAAGGCGCAGGAGAGACTTACGTAGGTAACAGCCACATGCCTCATTCTTCTTAGGATGAGGACAGCCTGCAGCAAACCCCCACCAACCTGCACAAGCTCCTGCCTGCAGGGAACGGCCCCTGTTCTTAGCTCCTCTGGGCCACTAAGCCCAGTGGCTTGCATAACCTCTGAGCTCTGAGATTCAGAGCACAGAGAGAGGAGAGGGCCAGGGGAGCTCAATACCTGCTCCTACCTTCACTCTAAGCCCAGCCCCATTCCCAACCCTCTTAGTTACCCCACTTGGAGGTCCTAGGAAGGACACATGGGTTGAACAGTCCATTGGCCACATTGTCAGAGGTGAAGACAATGATGTTGCCCTTGGCGTCCCCAAGACAGAACGCACCTTTGTGATAATCAGACCTGAGGAAAGATGGAGACAAAGGAGTCCATGGATTCTCACCTGTCCTGGTCCCCTCCAAAAGCTCCCTCCACCTTGGAAAGGAGTACACTTCCCACAGGCCTGGACTTCGCTCTGTACTTTTGCCATGCTGACAAGCATGAGACCAGTGGCCCAGATCCGGGCCACCCTTGAGCCAGAACTCAATATTTTGCTTTGATCAAAGTTAATTAACCCCTAATCCTCCAACTGCTCTCTGACAAGTCATCCCTCCCTAAGACTATGATATTCCCAGAGGGCTCAGCCACATCAAGACCAGGGCTGGGTGGCTGATTCAGTGGGGGAAGGAAAGGAAGCACCTATTACTCCAAGGTCAGATGGCCCCAAGAGAGCAGCAGTTTGTGGGGAAGACAACACAGGGCCAAGAAACAGTGCAGTACAGATGTTCCCGAGCCTATTCGCAGCCCTCACTGAGGCCCTAGCCTTACCTGCCCAAGTGATGTGGGGGCTGCCAAGACCCTTCACCCAACCGCTTTGGGACTCACCAGTAGTCCATGACCAGGATACAGCTGTCCAGTTCAGTAAAGGTGAAGGCCCGGACACATTTATAGTTACTGATATCAAAGAACTCTGGAGAAGACAGAAGAGATTGGATGGGAGAGGGTGGGGTCTGGAGGTGGCAAGCAGCCTCACAGCGTCTCTCTTGGCTCTTCAGCCCTTGCCCTACAACTGTAGCCATAAACCCACTGAGCCAGAGCCTGCTGCAAACTTTCCTACAGCTTCTATGTGTCTAGAACAGGATCCCCAGCAGCCGACCACAGCCTGCAAGGGCTTGTGTGAGAGGCCCTGAGGACCTCCACAATCCCATCTCTCCCACTGTATGGGGCTGCCACTGCTCCCGCCTCCACCCCCGCCCACCAGGCTCCAGCCATGATGACCTTTCGGCCCCACATACCAAACGCACCTCACACGGGGCCTCCTCACTCACCATTCCCTCCACCTAGACCTCAAGACCAACTTCACGTCCCTAGACACCCTGGATTTCAAGACCAACTCTATGTCCCTTCCCAAGAAAAGCTTCCCCATCTAACCTGGACCCTTCTGTCCTTCTCTCCCATGCATGTATCTCAAGCTCTAATTAATTTTTTTGTTTTGTTTGGGCCCCAGATGCTGCCTCTCCTATGGAACGTGAGCTCAGTGTGGGCAAGAGGTATCCGAATGATGTCCTGTGGTCACCTCAGTGCCTAGCACACTAGAGCTCTGCAGGTGTTTGCTGAGTGCCACAGGTATGGCAAGCAAGTAAAGGAGCAATGCTGAGTCCTAGGTGCTGCAGGTACATAGAAGCCTCTGTCCCTCTGGCTCCAGCTAGCCCCTCACACTCACTCGGTGCATCCCTGCAGGTGCGAGGCATAAACAGAAACAGACAGCCCTCATCCTCGTCACTCACCCACCTTCTCACCCCACTGCAGCAAAACCCAGACAGTCAGAGGCCAAGTAAGTGGATTACGCACAGGCACACTGTAGGGAACCTCCCCAGGGAAAGGGGAGTGTGCAGAGCTGAGTTCCTGCAGGCTTGCCCCTTCCCTCACTATGGAGCCTGCACCAGCCCCTGCCAGACTCATCTCTTGAAAATATAAAAGCCTCCAATGGGGCCCTTATAGGCAGTGGCTTTAAATCGACACTCCCCTAAGTCTGGGTTGTTCCAACAAATGGGGCCTCTGTTCGGCCTCTAATGAGTAGCAGCCTCACTGCTAGTGCTGACTTCCACATCTGAATGCAAGCTATCACCCCTCTGCCTCCCTACAGGGCCAGGAGCTGCAAATTACAAGAGGAGGGCTGCCTGGGCTGGGGTTACCAAGGCTGCAGCTCACGCTGCTGCCACGTCCACCCCGGGCCTGGCCCAAGTGTTCCATGTAGAGATGCCAGCTCCTTAGCCAGGAGCACTGTGATGACAGGATCCTCTCAGAAGGACATGGAGCCTACTCCTGGGGCACCATGACCCCAATTGCTCAAACCCTTGCTGATGACTGACTGCTTTTTCTGTATCATACAACGTATCCTCATAATCAGTTCACTGTTGACAATGCAGCCAGCCACCTATTCTATGCCAGCCGCCACACCAGGAGCTTCACACACATAACCACTAGGCCACACTCACCCTGGACATGTGTACTATTGGCCCCCTTTTACCTGTGGTAAATTGAGGCACTAGGAGGTAAAGTAATTGCCCAAAGTCACATACCAGGGTCTTGTTCCAGAACAGCTGCTCCCTATCCTCCCATTAGCCCTGCCCTGTGAGCTATGGTTTCACACACACACGTTTCCTCCCTTTGACTTTACAAATGTGCTGCTGGACCCTTCCCTCACTCACTCATCCATCACCCACTCAAAAGCACCACACATCCAAAAAGCATCAGGCAGTGAGACAGAGCAGAGTGGAACACATGTACTCCTGACTCATGGAGGGTCTGGTCTGCAGGAAAAAAGAGACACAGAACAGAATGACAGTAAGAAGTGTATGACTACACTCAAATGAGACTTTAAAGGGAAGATAGATGGTGTCAGGAGGATCCTTTTAACAGAGGAACTTGACTTGGACAGGTGGTCACAGAGGGCTCCCTGAAGGAGGTGATCTCTTCCTTAACCAAGGGGAAAGTAGGATTTGTGGGGTAGAGAGAGGTGCAGGAGGGACAGCAGAGAACAGAGGCCATGGTGCCTGCTGGAGGATGTGAGAGAAGGCCACAACGGGTAGAAGGAAAACCAGGGGACAACAGGGCCTCAAGAACCATGTTAAAGATCCCACTTCCATCCTAAGAGCAATGTGGTAAATTGAAAGCTCTCTGCAGACAGGCATTTTAAAAGCTCATCCTTTTAGGAATAGTAGCTCACGCCTATAATTCCAGCTACTTGGGAGGCTGAGGCAGGAGGATCACAAGTTCAAGGCTAGCCTGAGCAACTTAATGAGACCCTCAAAATATAAATAAGTAAGTAAGTAAATGGGTTAGGAATGTAGCTCAGCCCTCCCTGGCTTCAATCCCTAGTGGGAGAGGAGTCAGAAAAAAAAAAGAGGAAAAGCACTCCTCGCAGCTGCAACAGGAGCCTTGAGAAGCAATATGGCAGGCAAGACGAGGTCTCAGCTCTGGTCAAGTGAGAGATTAAGGGAGCCGCAAGAGAGAGCAGGGTGAGTCAGGGCTGAAGACAGTCTTGTTACAACCTCTGGCTCTTACATTTGGATCTGTCCACTACCCAGGCATCCACTCAGCATTCACTGAGCGTCACCCATCTACAAGCGGGGCTGGGCAGCCAATCACAGCAGCCACACCCAGTCCTTCTGGCACCGGCCACAGGAGGCTCTCACTAAGCACCTCTGATTATGAAGGCTTCTCCACCTGGAACTGCCCCCAGAGGGCGCTTAGCCACACTCTAGGCTGCTCAGCCAACAGATCTCTCCCAAATGTAGGTGTGTAGTTCCCAGGGGTAGCAGGCAGAGGCTGCAGGTAGGGGCTGCAGTGACTCACCTATCTTCAGTTCAGTAGATGAAACCGCAATAAGGTTCATGTTGTGCAGGCACACTAGGTCAATGACCCACATCGCCTGGTTGTGGGGCTGCTGGGTCTCGCTGAGCTGGAAGAGGAAGAGCAGGGGAGGCTGGGGCCCGGGAAGAGAGCACACCAGGAGCACAGCACTGCTAACCCGCTCCTGCCACCTGAGACCTCAAGCGCCAACCACCAGATCTGGGGTGTAAGGAGCTATAGAGTGCCTTGGCCAGGGCATAGCGCTGGTAGGTGGTACAGCCAGGATTTTAAACCTGGTGGTCAGGCTCCAGAGTCCACGCTCACGACTGCCCAGGCAGAAGGTTTGAATCCTCCTTAGGATCTGGGGATGGTCTGAGTGTGACAAGGAAAGGAAAGGAGGCCAACCTCTAGCTCAGACGCTATGCTGGATGATGATGCTACTCACTGAGATGGGGACTCAAGAAATAAGCTTTGTGGGCAGGAGGGCCATTGACAGGCTGTTTGAACAAGCTTGCTTAGAGGTATCTACTGGGCATCCAAGTGAACTCCCACTTAGCAGAAGGGAAGCACAAGGCTCCCAAGGTAAAGCCAGAACCTGGGCCCAAGTCCTGTAACCACAAGTCCAGGCTTCTCTGACAAGGATCCGAAGAGTGAGCTCCTGCTGGACACAAGTCACCATCACTGCTGGGGTACTAAGAAACAGCTGTGCAGCTCCCTCCCTGCCTGTCACCACATGTGCTAGCCCCACTCACCCTAAAGGAGCTAATCAGCAAGAAGGACTCAGACCAGAACTGCAGGACCCCATCCTTGGTGACAGTCAGGAAACACCTGATCTTCTTGAACCGCTGCATTAAAAACTCTACTTTCACGATCTCACACCCATGCCGTCTGTGAACAGTGAGAAACAAGCAGAAACAGTTCAGAAAGGAGGGGGCATCCGCATCAGGACAAGGAGCCACCAAGGAGAAAGGTTAAAAGCAAGCAGGAACACCTTCACTCACACACTCACAGGCACAAAACAAGAAGCTGAGGCTGGCTCTAGGAGATCTGGGACCCCACCCCCTCCTCCGGGTGGACTTCCACTGGATCAATGATAGCCATAGAAAAGGAGCCCCAGTGGGGGCCAGGCACGTGGCTCAGAGGGAGAGGTAGGCTTAGCACCACAAGGCCCCAGGCTCTATCCCTAGGGGGGGAAGAGAAAGAGAGAGAGAGAGAGAGAAGGGAGGAAGGGAGGGAGGGAGGGAAGAAGAAAAGCCAAGCATGATAGCATGATGCTGGTACAAGATGTGGCTCCAAAAGCTCATCCCGAGAAATAAGCCAATTCCCTCAACAGAGGAGACAAGAAGTAAAGGTCTTCCTAAGCTTCAGTTATAGGAAAAATGACCCACTAAGAGTGCGCAGAGTGGAGCCTGTGACTGAAAATGAGAAAGCATTTTCTAGCCACCGACCTAATACTCTGGGGTACAGAGGGGAATGACATACACTGAGCAAAGCAAACAGTTCCTGCTGTTCCACAAGATGCCAGCCACAGCCTTCAGCAAACTGTAGTGCTCCTTGCAGGGCCTCTCTCCTGCCCCAACATTCATGAGCCAGCTGGCTATTAAGGGTCACCACCATGCTGACATGGCATCATACACACTTGCCCATACACACTTCATCTGTCCAATCTTTAGGCCCCAACAGGGCCCACTTTCTTAAGAGTCATGTTCTGGTTACCAGCAGAGCTACAGCTAGACCGCGTGCCTTCCCCCCGCCTTCAGAGCCCTCGCCAAACCCTGCTGTGGGCATCATCAAACTCGCAGCAAGGATAACCCACAAGTGTGAACTTCAGCTGCTGTTGCTGTGCTAGGGAGAGCAGGGAAATATGTAGCTGGACACAGTTCCCCTCTCCTGCCCTTGGCCCATTGGTCTGCACAGATGGTGAGTGGTAAGTCACAAGGCAGCCAGCCCCCCTTGTGGGAAAACAAACTCTCAGTATTTCTCTCCTTCCCTTACTTGTTCCACTTCAGTTCCCCTTGGCCACAAAAGCCAAACCCACCCTCATCCGCTTTGGCAGGACTCTGATGAACAGCTCACCTCGCTCAGGTTGTTCTGGCCCAACTCACCCTGCTCGCACTGTTCTGACCCACAGACACCCCCACCACCCTCACTCGGGCTATTCTGGCCTGCTGACACCCACCCTGAAAAAGAGTTTAAAAGCCCATGCTTTGCTTAGCTCGCTGCTGCCTTGGTCCGCTAGGCAGCCTGCTACACCCCTGCACCGCTCCCCCCAATAAAGACTTCTCTCGTGTCAGAAGGTCTGGTCTGGTTCCATGTGGGGTCTCGGTTTCTATCAGTGAGGAGAGATTCAGATGATTCTTCTAGACTGTGAGGAGAAAATGTAATAAATGAGACTCCGACTCACTCTCAGTGATCAAGACAGTCCCAGGGACTGTCACCTCAGACAGTCACCCACTGTCATCTTGGTGTCATCTGCAGGAGGGCAGCTCCTCCCTCTCCCAGGACCACATGAGGTACGTTGGTACTCAGTGACCAAGCTCAGTAAAAGTGTATTAACTTTAAAAGTTACCCTTGCATGAAGAGAAATGAATATTTGGCTATTTCCTCCTCAAACTGAAAATGGTCTCTTGTTTACAGGTTGAGCAAATAAATAGAAAATAAGGGACAACCTTTGGACATTGTTCTCAGGATCTTTAAACACGCTTGGGGTCTAAACATCCCAAAGAAACAGACCAGTGAAGGCATGACCACATCATGCAAAGTATTCATGCCAGAATTATGGTCATAAAATCTTCGTCCCACCTCTATCCTCTTTTAATAAATATATTTTAGATAACAGAGTAAAGGCTGCCAGCAAAATACTACCCCCTCCACGACCTGGAATCAAAACAATAAAAACATCTAGAAAACAACTACTTAGTGAAGAAACAGAAGATCTCCAGGAACTAAGAAAGCCAACAGGAAGCTGGGCATAGTGGCCCATGCCTATAATCTCAGCACTCGGGAGGCTGAGGCAGGAGGATCACCAAGAGTTCAAGGATAGCCTGGACTACATAGTAAGTTCAAAGCCAGCATGAACTACACAGTGAGACCTTGTCTCAAAAAGGAAAAAAAGGAAGCCAACAGGGAAACTAGAAACCACAGAAAAACAACACAAACACACTGTAGAGGAAAAAAGAACCAATCTGGACTGATAATCTTGACTCCTAGGAAGGAGGACCTGTATCCACTAACACCCAGTGTTATGGTTGAAACGTCGTGTCATCTTGGGGAGTCTAGGGGTTTGACTGAGTGACTCAGCAGGAAGCTAGGGTGCTTACCTTGCATATATCCTGAGCCTGTGGAAGAGGAGGGCATGGAGATTGTGTGAGAGGTTCACGCCCCTTGGGTGGGGGTAGGCTGTTAATGTAGGGGAAGAAAAGAGCTTCTTCCTGACCATTCCTCCCTTTTGCTGGTTGTTTTTTGCTGTGCTCTGCTGCCCTGAACAGTTTGCCCTCTGCCATGTGCCACTCTGCCTCTGAGCCAGCCAAGTATGGCCTGAAACCTCCACAAACTGTAAGCTAAATAAACCTTTCCTTCCTTCATTTTGGGCATTGGGTATTTTGTCTCAGCAACGAGAGAAAAGTAACCAAGACACGCAGTAAACCCAAAGAAGGTCAGCAGCTCCAGGGAGGAACAAAGAGCTGTGCCCACAGCGCTATCCTCAAGGAAAGCCCAAAGTTACTGTAAACTGCAAAGCCACCATAGGATTTTACTCTGAAAGTAAATCCTTCCACATGACAGGATAGAGTTGGGGAAGAAATTTACTATAGCGCCTGCTATATCTGAGACAGTGTAATCAGGAACCATTTGGGGAGGGGCTGTTTAAGAGTGACAGAACTACTGCACCTCAGGGTTCCAGGGGTCACTGTGCCACAGTGACTGAGAGACAGACAGTCATAAGAGATAGTCACAAGAGGTTGTGGGCTAGACATAGAACTCTTAGAAGTTTAAGGTGAGGCCAGGAAGGACCAAGAGTCCTGCCTTCTATACTGAGAACTCAGACCACTGTTGTGTAGTTTTTGGAGGGGGCTGGGTCTAAAAGTGCTGGCATCAAGACAAGTGAATAGCTTGACTCCACCCCTATTCCCACTGCCTACATCTAGCACAGAACTCAATGATCTGTTTGCTTTCTCCATTCAGCCAACATGATTAGAGATGCATCTCAGCTTGGGCAGTTGTCACAGCCAGGGATATACAGACAGAGGGGCCTCTGGAACAAGGGAGTGCCTCACAAGCCTACAGGCTATAAAGCTAGACAGAAAGCAGCGGTAACTTCAGATGCACTGAGGGATACAAACACTGGAGTGACTGGAGCGAATACAGCCCTAGGGTAAACACCACTGACTGACCACATGCAGCAGGAAAAGTAGAGCAGGACTCAGTAATCACACACAAAAACGTGAGTGTGGAAACAAACTAGGACTTAGTAGTGACTCATTATCACACCTCCATATCTGGTGGATTCCAATACCTAAAGATCCAGGGAAGAAATCACTCAATCAAACAATGGGAAACTGCCATGTATGGTGGTGCATGCCTGTAATCCCAGCACTCAGGAGGCTGAGGCAGGAGGATCGTTGCAAGTTTGAGGCCCGCCTGGGCTAGAAAGTGAGCTCAAGGCCAGTCTGAACTGCATAGCAAGGCCCTGTCTCAAAAAAAAAAAATTAAATTAAATTAAATTAAATTAAAAATGGGAAATTTTTTGGACTCATTTCTTTTTCTTCATTAGTTTTGGAGGCTTGGGGGTTTTATCTGTGTGAGGTTTTTCTTTTCTTCTCTATGGGCTTTTCTTTTCCTTATTCTTTGCTGTTACTTTTACCTAATTTTCTTTTACTCCTTAATAGCATCCTTTATCTCACTTTTCTCTCCTCCTTCTCACCTTCCTTTTATTTTTGAAATTTTACTTCTTTCATTTTCACTAGGATTACTAATAAGCATTATTCATCTTTATATAGTTAGCTGACTCTAGGCTATCATTGTCAAATTCTTAATGATGATATAATTTTTATACTTAGTAGATGATTAATGCCTGTGAACATTTGGTTTGTCTTTGTATCTGTATTATTATTGCAGATCTCTTTTCTATTGCTAAGGGTGGTATGCTGGTAGCTTTTATTGGTTGAATATCCAATTTGTCTTTGACTCTACTGTTATTGCTGATTTCATTGCTATTGCCAGCATGCATAACTGTTGCTATTAGTGGGTTTTTATTGTATGTTAATATCTGGTTTACCTTTGTGCCATGGACAATACTGCAGTTCATTGCCAAAGAACTGGGTGCTGGGCCAATTACACTGCACCCTACCCTCCCCATATTAATGAAGGTGGTCAATCTTGGAACAGAGACAAGAACGTACATTTATCCATGCCCAGAGCACATCACTGGAAAGCAGATACTATTTTAAGAGATCTCCACACTAGCAACAAACTCTGCACTATAATCCACGTGAACCCTCAGCATACATGCATGCACACATGTATACACATACATGTAACATGAAAAATCAGGGCCAGGGATATAGCTCAGCAGCACAGCATCTGCCTGGCAAGTGCAAGATACTGAGTTTGAGTACCAAAAAAAAAAAAGGGGCAACAAAATGCCTCCAAAAAATCCCAGTGGCCCCAAGGGTGATCCATGGGGTACTAAGGGGAAGGAAATCAACAGCCAAAGCCAGGCATAGGGCCATACACCTGTAATCCCAGCAC
The DNA here is from genome assembly GCA_004027595.1 of Dinomys branickii. Classification (NCBI taxonomy): domain Eukaryota; kingdom Metazoa; phylum Chordata; class Mammalia; order Rodentia; family Dinomyidae; genus Dinomys; species Dinomys branickii. The sequence continues at coordinate 15,002 of PVLD010025744.1, forward strand.
TTGGCAGGCTGAGGCAGGAGGATCAATGTGAATTCAAGGTCACCCTGTACTACATTTGAGACAGGCCACCCTGTCTCAAAAAAAAAAGCCAAACAGCTGAATTATATGAAGTGATAAAAGAGGAGAAAAAAAACCCAGATCAATAAGATGCTTGGTGAGCTCGAAGATGATACAAATGATCAGATAATGGACTTAATAAAATTGGTGAGCTTACAGAAGACACTAATAAAAAGTTAGATGAGCTAAACAAAATAATACAAAATGTGAATGACCAATAAAGCTCATGAAAAGGTACCAAACAGAAATCTAGGAGCGTAAAAATTCTATTGAAAGTATGGGCAGCAAAAATGATCAACCTGAGGACAGTGTCAGGACCAGAAGATAGGGCTGATGCAGGAGACCATATACTCAGAGATACCTTAAGAACATGAGATCCTGGAAAATGGATCCAACAGCTGCTAGACAGCACAAAGAAGACTAATCTAATATTAATTGGAATTAGTGAAAAATCAGAAGATAGCACAAATGGCATAAAAAATCGTTTATAGAAATAACAGCAAAAAAATTTCCAAGTATGGGGAAAGAATTTAACACACAGATAAAGAAGGCATATCAAATCTCAAACAGCCATGATCAGAAAAGAACTTCTCTAAAAATACATCACAGTCAAAATCCCCTCAGTAATCAGAACTACTGCAGACTTCTCAACACAAACCAGGAGAACTTGAAGTATTTCAAGCCCTAAAAGAAAACAACTTCCAATCCAGATTAATATATCCTCCAAAACTACAGTATTTTTCAAAAGAAAAATTTATCTTTCAAAATCGATGGAAAGGGCTGGGTATAGCTCAGTGGAATAAGCGCTTGCCAGGGTCCTGAGTTCGATCCCCAGTACCACAAAAAAAAAAAAAAAATCGATGGAAAAATAATGTCTTTCCATGACAAAGAACACTTCCAGAAATTCATGGAGCTGAGCATGGGGGTGCACACCTGTAATCCCAGTACTTGAGAGGCAGAAGCAGGAGAACTGCCTCAAGTTTGAGGCCATCCTGGGCCACACATGGAGTTCAAGACCAGCCTGTACTACAAAGAGACACCCTGTCTCAAATAAACAAACAAAAAAATTCAGGCCCACCAAGCCAGCACTCCATAAAATTCTCAAGAATATCCTACAAAGAGATAAGGAAACCAATGATCCCCAAAGTCTAGTGGAATGAATACATCTAGCAGCGTGAGCAGATAAGCAGAAGCGGGAAAGGAAGACGGCTGGAAGACTGGCAGAGTATCCCTGGAGCTTAGGGAGGGACAGGCTACTCTGGCCCTAGTTCAGTTGCTCCCCACAGACCCGAGGAAGCACTCCTTACAGGTGGATGATGCTCACGGGAAGGTGGAAGCGCAAGCGGTACTGGCTCTTCCTCATCTCTTCCAGGCCCTGGAACTCACTCATCATGTAGTCCACAGACTTCGGCTGCCTCAGAAAGCAAGGCAAGGGAGGAAGGGTGTTTCAGCGTTAGCCATTAGGGGTCCTGGAGGCTGCTTCCCAAGCACTGGCCAAGCAACAGCTTGTGCTCAGCTCTTGAATGTGGGGAGGGTTATTACAGGCATCTGTGAAGACAAGAAGGCAGTCCCTCCCTCCTTAGCTCTATCTGCAATGTAAATAAACCTAGCTTCACTTTCACACCTGGCATCTCAACTGGATACTCTTTATTCACTTTTATGGGTAATAAGGCCCATGTAAGTATATATATAAGTTGCCTGAGTTCACAAACCAAGTTAATAACAGGTATTATAAAACAAGTTAACACCAGGTTAACCCTAACCTTAACCCTAACCGTAGGGCCACTAGGACAACTCTGGGCTACACTGAGCAGCCTCATGTTAATACAGCTAGGGCCAAAACAAGCCAACATACGAAGCTATAACCAGAATTAGGAGCCAGGTGTGGTGGTGTATACTTGTAGTCTAGCTACTCAAGAGGCTGAGGTAGGGGATATTTCTTGAGCTCAAGAGTTCAGCACCAGCCTGGACAAGATAGCAAGACCCAAGGAACCCATTTGGGACCCCTCCTGTCTCTCAGGAGCTGTAATTTCCCAATCCCTCATCTCTATTCCCTGTTCCTTTTCTCCAATAAATTTTCCTACTCTTAAAAAATAAATAAGTAAAAAAGATAGCAAGACTTTCTTTTAACAAAGTAACTAAATAAACAATTTTTAAAAAGAAAGAAAGGAGGGCCAGGCACATAGCTCAGTGGTACAGTGGCTGCCTGGCAAACACAAGGTCCTGAGTTCAATTCCCAGTAAGAAAGAAAGAAAGAAAGAGAAAGGAAGGAAGGGAGGGACGGAGGGAGGGAGGGACAGAGAATGAGAATGAGAAAGAAAGAAAGTTAAGATGAAGGATCATTGTTCTCAAGCATAATGGCACACATCTATAATCCCACATAGTGAGGAAGCTGAAACAGCAGGATCACAAGTTCAACACTAGCCTGGGCAACTTAGGGAAACCTTGTCTCAAAGGGGAGGGGGAGGCCCTGGAGAGATAGCTCAGGGCTCTCTGGATTCAATCCCCAGAACTATAAACAAATAGGATATAGGACTGAGGTTATAGTTCTATGGTACAGTGGCTGCTTAGCATACACAAGGCCCTAGGTTCAATCTTTAATATTGGATGTGGGGGGCCCCCAGCAGCACTGAATAGACAAATGGAGAATGCTGGAAATATATTAAAATTAAATTTAAAAAATAGAACCTGGCCAGGTGTGGTGGCGTATGCCTATAATCACAGCACTCAGGAGGCTGAGGCAGGAGGATCTTTGCAAGTTTGAGACCAGCATGGGCTACAAAGTGAGCCCAAGGCCAGCCTGAACTGCGAGATCCTGTCTCAAAAAAACAAAAATAAATAAATAACATAAAATAGAACCTGGATTGAAAAACCTAAACCAAGGAGGAAGTACACTATGGCAGTTAACACAGGGACCTTTGAGGCAGACATCTGAGTCTGAATACTGGCCCAACTCACTAGCTCTAAACCCTGGATGAGTTCCCCAACTTCTCTCTGACTCAGTTTCTTAAACTTGTCAAACAACAGCACCTATCCCACATGATTCCTGCGAGGTTTAAGCAAAACAAAACACAAAGCGTTCAGCATAGTGTCATGCAATCATCACCATCTTTACTACATAAATATATCAGACTGTATTTGGGGGCATTTTCTTTTGTTTTTGCTTGCAGTACTGGGGAGCTATACTCCCATTCCATTCTTCAGTTTTTATTTCGAGATAGGATCTTGCTAAGTTGCCCAGGCTGGGTTCAAACTCATGCTCCTCCTGCCTCAGCTTCTCAGAGAGCTGGGCTTACAGGCATGTGCAACCATGTCTGATTCGGATTATATTTTGTACTTTTCTGTATTTTTAAATGCTACTTGTGCTCTTTGTAGAACTTTTTTGGGGAGGTGCAGGGGGGCACTGAGAAAGGATCTCACTATGTAGTCTAAGCCAGCCTTGAACTCAGTCTTCCTGTGTCAGCCCTCCAAGTTCAGGAACTGCTGGCATGAACCATCTTGCCTAGCTCTAAGAATATTTAGAATCAGAAATAACAAATTCATTATTATTAGTAATAATGAATAAACCCTGACATTTTTGGATTTTACAGCCACAAGTCAGCCTGTTCCTGAGTTAACATAAAGGGCCGTGGCACTGATTTGGATCCTCTAGGCGGACATGCAGGAGAGCCATATAGCAGGTAGGGATGTCCCAAGAGGTCTCACACAGGGGCCGCTGACACTTATCATACATTCTCCTACCCCAGGAGGTGAATGAGCTGCAGTCAGAACACCAATGCTTCCCTCTAGCTGGCAAGCACCCCAGCTGGAGCGGAGCACAGGGAGGCTTTCTGATGCTCCCTGCCTGCCCATCTTCACACCTCCAACACGGACTGTACCCTCCAGCCCGGCCCCCTCATCTATCTGAGACAGCAGGGACACCTCCTCACCCAGGTGATGAAGCCATTACCATCCGAATCCACCTTGAAAAACACCGACTCCAGCACCTCCTCTGACACATCGCTCAGCACCTTCTTCACGGTCCTGATGAAAGTTTCCAGGTCCATGGCTTGAGGGAGAGAAGAGCAGCACTCAAGTCACTCAGCACCCCACAGATCCCAAGTGTCCCTAGAAATCTGCCTGCTGAGCAGTTTCGTCCCAAGGGGTAGAAGTCAAGCTCTACAGAAAGAAAAATATAGCCTAAATACGCAAAAATAAGAGAATGGTTTAGTCAGCCGCAGAGCACTTGGATCCATTCCCCAATTAACACCACGATCAGTGCTTTTTAAAATGAGGAAGGTGTTATTATATTTTTATGAGAATATCTCCGATATATATATTAAGTGAGAAGCAAGGTGTGGGACTTGCTAAAAACTAATTTTAGGAGCTGGGGTGTGGCTCAGTGGCAGAGCCTTGCCTAGGACACTCAAGTCCTGGTCTGCCCTATAGCCAAGCAATGCCCTAGAAGCCCATGATAGCACAGAAGTCTACACAGCACTATGGAAATGTGCTTAAGATTAACCGTAAGTGAAAAGGAAGGGCATGAAATGACATACAGTACATAAACACAGTCCCCAATTTAGGATATTTCCACTTTACAATGGAGCAAATTTATACACAAACAACCACCGTTTCTCACTTTCAGCACAGTAGTCAATGAATTACAAGATATTCAATACTTTATCATGAAACATGCTTTGTGTTAAATGCTTTTGCCCAACTGTAGGCTCATGCAAGTATTCTGAGCACCTTTAAGTCAGGCTAGGCTAAGCTGCAATGATTGGTAGGTCAGGTGCATTAAAGAAGTTTTCAGCTTATAGCACATTCAATTTACAATCACTTATACGATATACCCTGTGGTAAGTCAGGGAGCAGCGGGGTAGTGAGATCTGCGGTGAGGCCTCAACAAGGCCCTTGGGACATCTGCTTCCTGGAGTGCATGCCCTCCTGTGGTCTCCCCTGCTAAGTATGGGATGAGGGGGTGACTCGTTTCCAGCAGCAAAACTTGACACAGGTGACAGACAGGGTCTATGGCCCTCTGTACATGTTACTGCATGACTGTTACATGAGACTATGTCCTGCTGGCCTTGCTCCCTCCCTTCTTGGGTTAAGCTTTGCCAGCAGCCACCCTGGGGAGCCCCACACGGCCAGAAAATGCACCAAAATGCTAACAGTGGATGCATGTGGGCGTATTTGGGCTGGGTATATTTTCTTCTAGCTCTTAAATAGCTTCCAGTATGTTTACACAATTTACACAATGATGAAAAGTTTTAAACAAGACACTGGATACAAAAATACTTGTCAGAGCTGGGCATGGTGGTGCACAACTATAACACCAGCACTCCAGGAGGCTGAGGCAGTTTGAGCAGAACCTGGATAACTTAGTGAGAGCCTGCCTCAAAAAATAAATAAATAAAGGGCTAGGGATGAAGATCAGTGCAAAAACCCTGCATCTTGGGTTCAGTCCCCAGTACTGAAAAAGGTGGGGGACCCTGTCAGATCCAAGCCCTCCACACACCCCAGACACTGGATCCTATGCGAAGTCATAAGGACTGAGTCTGCGGTGTGGCTTTACCTCTGATGGGGCCAATGCCCTCAAACATTTTCTCCATCTCAGCCAGGTGCAGCCCAGTAAACAGCTGGGTGCTCGGTGGACTGTCAGGAATATGGTTAAGGACGATGGGTAGTGGGGAACTGGGAGCCTCCTTGTCTTGGAAGTCACCTAGGATGGTGAGCTAGAACGAGATGATTACAAATATCAGGGACAGAGAGGGTTAACTTCCAATGCCAAACATTTTTCAATGCATGTTATTTAAATCTTTGGGGAACCAACAGACTAAGAAATGTTACAATGTTACTGATAGAAACAAAGAAATTCTACCTATTTGCTTCCACTTTTAGGCTTAGGAAGATCAAGAAAAATCTAGGCCAGGTGTAGTGGAGCACCCCTGCAGGTAACCCAACAATCTGGGAGGCCGAGGCAGGAAGATCATTAGGAGTTCAAGGCCAGACGGGGCTGCCTAAGTCAGTTCAAGGCTAGTCTGCACTACAGAGCAAGACCCTGTCTCTAATTAATTAATTACTTAATTAGTTAAAATAAAATTTTAAAAAGGGCTAAGGATGTAGCTAAGTACAAAGGCCCTGTGTTCAATCCTCAGCACTGCGAGAAGGGAAGGAGAAGGGGAAGGTGGGGAGCGGAGGTCCAGGCTGCGGGGTCAGAGATGTAGCTCAGTGGTAAAGCAGTTGCCTGGTAGGTGTGAAGCCATTAGTTCAGTCCCAGCACTGAAAATGGTGATGGGGTGGGGAGCTCGGGATTGCCTCTCCTGACTCTGAGAGTGTAGCCCCACCAAAACAGCATGTACACCCTCCTGTGAGCGCTCACTCACCCACTCACAGTCCCCACACATTTGTCGGGTGCCAGGCCCTGCAGCTACAACAGTAAACAAATGGAGAACCCCTGCCTTCATTAGGTCCAGCAAATGAAGGAGTTAATGCTCTCACCATCTACCCAGACCCCAAATTTAGAAATCTCAGCACCTTTTTTTTTTTTTTTTTTTGGTACTGGGAATCAAACTCATGACCTCAGGCTTGCCAGGTAAGCACTTATACCGCTGAGCTATATCCCCAGCCCTTCAACACCATTTTAGCACCTCCTTTTATCCTCTATGTTCTTACTGGGACCCATGGCCTACACAGAACCCATCCTCTTCCAGTTACTGCCCTACTTTAACATGGCCTTTTGCTGGGACAAATATAATGACTTCCCCTAAGACAGAGCCTGGCCAGCCCCTCCAACCCACCTCCCCACGCTGGACCTGCCCTCTTCCTGCAAGGCAAGTTTGATGATGACTTTATCTTGCTTGGACACGCTCCACTGTGACTCCCCCTTCCACCCTCAGCCCCTTAGCACGATTTCTAGAGCCCTTCACAATCTAGCCCTGACTTATTTTTCTCCACCACTCCCAACACACTAAGTGTCCCACTTCTCACATCATCTCCCATGCACAGTCCAGGCCTGTGCCACACAGAGGAACTTCCACCTACTCTTCAGGGTCTGGCTCAAACAGCACTTCCTCCAAGGAGCTCTTCCTTGACTTCCAGTGAGAACCAGTACTGCCACCTCCACCTTCCCAGGGTCTTTGTTCATTCCTCCCCCTCACTGCATGCATCTGTGCACACGTGCAGACAGCATGGTGTGAGGAGAAACACAGGGCCACAGTGCAGAGTGCTCAGCTAGAATTCTGCCTGGCTCTCCACTCGTGAGCTACTTTACCTGGGGCATGCCACATCACTACTGAGCCACAGGTTCTCCCATCTGTTAAACAGACCCACAGGGTTGTGGTTGAGACCTGAATACATATCAAACCCCAGCAAAGTGGCTTCAGAATAAATGATAGCTCTTTTTATCATTCATCTTATAGTGAGTTTTATTAAGGCAAGAGCATATTGGTACTTCCGGGAAGATGGCGACCGGGTAGGCAGCAGAGAGAGAACCTCCCAGAGGATTACCACCCAAACAATGAAATATAGCAATATGAAGACAGAAATAAAGACTTCCGGGAAGAAGACGACCAGCCGAGAGAGCGAGTGCAGAGGGAAGAACGACTTCAGCTCCTAAACCCGACAGAGAACGCGCTACTGGGACAAACTGCGCCAAACCGGGCAGCGCTCCGGGATCCTGCTCAGAACCCCACCCCCGCAGCCAGCGCTGCGCTAACTGGAGCAACAGCGACCGGCCGGCGGGATTTCTGAGTCGGGGAAAATCTCCATCCAGGGAAAAACATCTGAACGGTACTCCTGTCTGCACGATCACAGGGTGAGTTAAGTGCGCACTTTAACCGGTTTTTCCTGAATCGGGAAGAAGCTCAGCCCAGCGAGAGACATCAAAGCAGCTTCAAGGACTGCGGGATCTCCCGGGTGGGAAGACCTACTTAGGCGCCCCAACGAGGTTTGTGAGGGGGGAAGGAGCTCCACCCAGGGAGGAACACCTGAGTCGCCTATCTGCAAAAATCCTGGGGTGGCGAGCTGTTTATTCACCCCGGCCAGGACTTGGGGTAGGGAGTAGAAGCGGAAATCTCAGCAGACAGCTTAAGGGACATTCTCCCAAAGAGAAGTAACCATTGGAACAGCCTCTGCAGCAGACCTTTGCCTGCTGAACTGTCTGTGGAATTTATAGCTCCACAGTTTGAATCTGATACCTAAAAATG
>PVLD010025745.1:0-23239 GCA_004027595.1 Dinomys branickii
TTTGTCCCAGTAGCGCGTTCTCTGTCGGGTTCAGGAGCTGAAGCCGTTCTTCCCTCCACACTCGCTCTCTCGGCTGGTCGTCTTCTTCCCAGAAGTCCTTATTTCTGTCTTCATATTGTTATATTTCATTGTTTGGGTGGTAATCCTCTGGGAGGTTCTCTCTCTGCTGCCTACCCGGTCGCCATCTTCCCGGAAGTCCCCTGTATATGTTTTGCTGTTTCTCAGTTTTTCCAGAACTTTTCAGGTCTGTTTACATTTTATTTACCTTACTTGGGGTGTGTTGGACCGTGTGAATTTATGGGCTTATGCATTCCATGAGGACTGGAAAATCTGACGCCATACATGACGTGTGTCTCCTCTTCATCATCCCTGCTCCCTCTTTGTGGAAATCTAGTGAAGAAGTTGTCAGGCTTTGTTACTGTGTGCTCCTATCTGGAGTTTTTTTTTTTAATCTTTATTTTAATTCACTTGCCTTCTCTTTGGTGCCATCTAATACCTTGTTTGATCTATTTACTTCTGAATATTAACAACTTTATTTTGAATCTCTTGATGATGTTTTAAATCTGCTAGGAAACCTTCACAAATCTTCCTCAGATCTTTCAGTCACTTCATTTGTTTCTTTATACAGTTAAATATATTCATTTTGTATTCTGTGTCTTCTCACTACAGAATGAGGTCTCTGTAGATCTGATTTCGTCATGTGTCTCCTCATGGTTCTTTTCTGTGAAACACCTTGTTTCAATGTGCTTTGCGTTAGTTTTTTCTCTGAGAGTGCTCAGGGCTTGTCCCTTTGTCTGTGGAACCCTTTGTGACCTACATCAACACTGATTCTTCCAGAGAAAATTCAGTTTACCCCTGCTAGGTTCCTGTGATCCTAGAAGCCTGGAACCATTTCAACCAAACGCCTGTCTAGTGGTCTTCAAGATATCCCTGTGGCCCAAGTCACGACTGTCACTCTTGACGGGGAGGGCTGGGAATTGTGAATTCCCAGGGGGATTCCTCCTTGCATTCAGGCCCATTTATGGACTGATACTTTTCACTCATTTCCCATGAGTGGCATGTGTTTATTTCCATTTCATGTTTAAAATAAGGATGTAATTCTTTGGAGTTTCCTCTTTATGTCCTATTAAGCTCCTCACCTTAGGAAGGAAGTGAGGCTTCTCTGCTTCTGTACCCTGTAAGAATACAAAAGACAAAATTCAAGTTCAGGCAATTCATCCTGTGATCTTAGAGCAACACTAGCTTCAGCCCTGCTTATATCTCAAGAAAGCCTTTGTTTGCTTTTTGACCTCTAAGGAGTCCTTGCCTATTTGCTGTTTTAGTGATACATTTCCATCTCACTTGACGTGTGTCCCTGCATTTAGCAGAATGATCCAGGTGCCTCACCCACCATACTCCAGAAAAAGACATGTTCTTTATCACCCTTTGACTGCACTTCTGCCAGTGTGATGATGGGCATCCTTGCACAAACATACTTATGTATTTTGTCTAATTACTTCTCATAATGAATCTATAGAACATAAAAAGAGGCAGAGTTGAGAAATATTTGGGAGCTTGGCACTACTTGTTGACAGATTGAGTTATCAAGATTCCTGATGGTCATTGCATGGATTATTTCACTTACTTTCCTCCAAAGTTCCACTGGACATGATATGATTAAAAAGTCCATGTGCAAATACAAAATAAAGGCTAGAAAAAACTCCACTAAGGTGTATTTCTATTTTATAAATAAAAATAAATAAAGCAGATGCTGTTTTGTGAGAATAAGGACTGAAATATATTTAAGTAACATTCTCTAGAATTGCCTTTAAATTTGGGGGAGTTGCTCCTCCAGAATTATAGAGTAATAATTTTTTTTAGCTAGCCAACACAATTCTATACTATATTTGAATCAGTTATCTATAGGAATAGGTAGAAAAAAGAGTAATGAGGAAGTTATTTCAGCAGGATCAAGACAAGTATAGACATTTGTTGAGATTTTAAGATTTCCATTGGTCTAATTGGCAGAGATCCACGATCTTCCCAGGAAATGGCTGTTTGTTTGGAATCATCACTGGGCAGGTGATGACACCTACACTGCTGGGGATAAAAGATGGGTCACTACACAGGCAACACAGAGCATGCCAGAGTCCGTGGTAAGAAATGTGACTGCTGGGAGCATGGAAGGCTGGGTCCACCCCAGCAGTGTCAGAGGTGGAAGGACCTCAAGTGAAATCCAGGAAGCTTGGACGTGGGATAGTCTTTGCACTGTTGTAAAATCATGCTGGCAGAAGAATTCAGTGGGGTTTTAGGGAGAAAAGACTAGAGGCAGGGAGATTAGGAATGGGTGGATAAATATTCTATTTTTAATGGTTTTATTAAGAAGAAGCTCACATATCATCCGATTTAACTATGTAAGGTATAATATTAAGTGGTCTTGATATATTTACAAAGTTGTGCTACTATCAACATGCTCTAATTTTAGAATATTTTCATCACCTCTGAAAGAAACTGCCACTCTTTAACAATCACTCCCTAATGCACACTCTGCTCCATCCCTACTGATCAACCACTGAGCCATTTCTGACTACAGATTTCTCCATTCTGGGGGAGCCATACTATGTGAGGTCTCTTGTATTTGGCTTCTTTTTTATTTTAAAGAGAGAAAAAACTTGTCCCATCTTCCAGGCATTGGTGTTGCAGCATGTAACACTTCATTCCTTTCCATTGCCAAGTAATACTCCGTTATGCAAACCTGCCACAGTTTATCCACCTATTTATCAGTTTAGGCTCTTGAGTTGCTTCTGCATTTTGGATATTACAAATAAGGCCGCTTCAGATGTTTTTGTGTGAGTTTTCATGTGGGTTTTTGTTTTCATTTCTCTTGGATGTATACCTAGTAGTAGAATTGGCAGATGGTAGTAACTCTATATTCACATATTTGAAAACTGTCAAGCTGTTTTCCAAAGCAGCAGCAGCAGCATTTTACATCTCCATGATAAATGTGTTAGTGTTTCAATTTTTTATATTCTCTCTATACTGGGTGATGTGGAGGAGGTGTGACCGCAGCCATCCTCAGCAGTGTGGAGCAGCCTATCAAGACTTTGACTTGTGATTTTTTGAAAGTTCATGATCTTGATTTTTTTCCATACACTTCTAGACTTCTTACATGTCTTATTTGGCAAAACATCTATTCAAACCTTTTGTCTGTTTGTAAAAATTGTGTTGTCCTTTTATGATTGAATTCTAAGAATTCTTCATATGGTCCAGATAGGCAACTTCAGTATCAGATTTATTGTTTGGGAAATATTTTCTCCAATTTGGAAGGTTATTATTTTTATTTTTTCTTGATTTATGATATCTTTTGAAGTGCAAAGGTTTTAAATTTTGAAAAGCTCATTTATGTATCTTTCTCTTTTGTCCCTTACCCTGTTGGTTCCATACTGAAGATGACTTTCCCTAACCCAACCAAGGTCTTGTCGATTTATTCCTGAGTTTTATTCTAAGAGTCTTATAGTTTCAGTTCTTACATGCATGATTGCTTGTGTAAGGTGTGAGAGAAGCACCCAGCTTTATCCTATTGGATGTGGGTATCTGGTTGCTCCAGGACCATTTCTTAAAAATATTCTTTTTAAGAATAGTTTTCTTTCACACCCTAGGCCACTGTAATAGCCCAGCCTAGAAAGAATATGTTCTTACCTGGCAAAGCAGGTGAGAGATGGGGTGGAGATGTTGGAGAAGGTGGACTTGTAAGGATCTGATGACCATGGTCCTGCCATGGATGAGGAGCTGGACGATGTGAGAAGACATCCCCCACTCTGGTTTCCATCCTTCCTCTCCATATTGCAAGGTATGGTGGCCTCGTCATCCTATACAAACATGTGGCCACCCCGGAACCAATCTGCTGGGGCTTGTGTATTCTCATGACCTAAAGATCAAAGCCTGTAGCTGCATGATCAGCTCACCACAGGAAATGGCCTTAATCAAGACAGCTGAATTATATTTTGTGGTTCCCTAGACTGGCACTGTGACAATATCTCAGATCAAAGAGAAAAAGGGAAGGTTTGTATTAGAGGAACATAAGCAGTAAACTCCAGAAGCATCAAGCTTCTGTCAGTGCTGCGAATGATGCTGGCCAGGGCTGCACACACACAATCAACCTTGCTAATCAAGCAGAGAACCTTCTAATCCTTGCGAGAACTGGAGACTTCAGTGTCCCTTTGCTGCTCATAGAATACCTGCTTCTTCATTTTCCTAGTTTCCCAGTGACACGAGGATTAAGGCACCTGCTGTTTCTTAGGGTTCATTGTTTAACCTTAGCAGCTGCATGGCTGACTCTAACTTTGAGAAAAATACTCTAAAGAGCTATATGGACAGTTGACCCCCATCCCCACTTGGTTGCTTCTGGGCCTGGTGAATGGAGAGACAGCCACCCAAGCAATGATGGGGTATAGTACCCACAGAACAGCTGCCCAGGGCTGCAGTCTCTGAAGAGAACAAGGGGAAATGTATTCAGAAGGAACAAACCCTGGGCCTGGGGAGCCCCACCTCGGGGGCAGAAACAGAAGCGCTCTGTTGTGTGCTCCAGGTGGGGGCCACTCTGAGTGAATGAGTGACAGAGGCTCCTTTGATGCTGAAACCAACACATCCAGGACAAGCTTACATGAGATTGGTTGTTCTCTCCTGCGAGCTGAGGGAGGAAGATCTTTATTTTTCTGACATGTGACCATGACTAGTCTGACATATTTTTCTCCTCTTTTCTCTCATCCCAGTTGTTCTTTCCATTTGAGGAGTTTCTTTCCCTTCCGTAATATCTATTGTACCTTTCAGATTTTATTTACTTTTTTAGGTTCTTATACTAGGGAGGCAATATGTTCACACATGTAAGTCTGATTTATTTCACTTAAGTATGGTCTCTACTTGCATCCATTTACCTATAAAAGCCTCAAGGTTATCTTTCTTTGTGGCTGAGTAATGCTCCATTCTATAAAAGTACAGCATCTTTTATATCCATTGCTCAGTTGATGGACATTTGGGTTGTTTCCAAGATTTAGCTATTACGAATTGCACTGCTATAAACATAGGTGCACATATATCGCTGTAGTATGATGTTTTCAGTTCTGGAAAAATATTCAGAAGGGGAATCGGACCTCTAGGGCCTCTAATTCTAGTTTACTGAGGAATTTCCAGACTGATTTCTACAGTGGTTGTACCAGTCTAATATCCCACCAACAGTGGGGAAGGGTTCCTTTTCCCCCAAAGGGCCTCCAGCATTTGTTATTGGTTGATTTCTTGATGACATTCATTTTTCCTGGGGTAAGATAGAATCTCAGTATTGTTTTAATTTGAACTTCTCAAATGACTAGTGATGTTGAGCATTTTCTCTTATATTTATTTGCCATTTGTATGTCTTCATCTGAGAAGTGTGTATTCATCTCAGATATCCATTTTTGGATTGGGTCTTTGAATTTTGAGGGCTTAATTTTTAAAAATTCTTTATATGTTTTAGATAAGAGTCATTTGTCTCAGGGACAGTTGGCTAAAAATTTTTCTCAATTCAGAGACTTTTCTTTTACCCTGTTGATGATTTCTTTTGATGTACATAAACTTTTCAGTAAGATGAGATCCGTTATTGATTCTCTTAAGTATTTCCCTTGCAGTTTGGTTTTTGTTCATGAACAGTCTGCCTACCCCTATGTCCTTAAGATTTCTACCTAATTTCTCTTCCAGTAGATTTAGTGTTTCTGTTTTAATATTTAGGTCTTTAAGCCATTTTGACTGTAGTTTGGTGCATGGTGATAGATTTTGGTCTAGTTTTAGTCTTTGGCATGTGGAGAGCCAGTTTTTCTAGTACCATTTATTAAAGAGGCTGTCTTTCTTCCAGTGAACTTGTTTGGCCCCTTTGTTAAAGATTAGGTGGCTGAGTGTGTTTGTGGTTGTGGTTTCCTCTTCTCATCTCTTCCATTGATCCTTAGGCCTGTTTTTTGCCAATACCATGCTGATTTTATCACAGTGCCTTTGTAGTATAATTTTAAGTCAGGGGTTGTGATACCTCCTGCCTTGCTTTTGTTGTCCAGTATTGCTTTTGCTATTCTGGGTCACTTTTGGTTCCAGATGAATTTTGGGAGTGCTTTCTCTAGATCTGTGAGCTATACTAATGGTATTTTTTATTGGAATTGCTTTGAATCTGTACAACAATTTTGAGAGTATGGCCATTTTCACAAGGTTGATTCTTCCTATCCATGAGCAAGGAATGTCTTTCCATTTTTCTGAAATCCTCTTTGATCTTGTTTTCAGAGTACTGTAATTTTTACTGTATAGATCTTTTACTTCTTTTGTTAGATTGATTCCTAAATATTTCAACTTTTTGGATGCTATTGTAAAAGATATGGTTTCCTTAATTTCTCTGTCAGTGGGTTGTTTGTGTATAGGAATGTTATTGATTTTTGGGTGTTGACTTTGTATCCAGCTATGCTCCTGAATTTGGTTATTAATTCTAGGAGTTTTTCAGTGGAGTTTTTGGGATCTTGCAAGTAGAGTATCATGTCATCTGCAAATAAAGATAACTTCACTTCTTCCTTTCCTATCCTTATTCCTTTTATTTCTCTCTCTTTTCTAATTGCTCTTGCTAATGTTTCCAGAACTATGTTGAATAGGAGTGGTGACAGTGGAAATCCTTGTCTTGTTCCTGATTTTAAGGTGAAAGCTTTCAGTTTTTGTCCATTTAGTATGATGTTGGCTGTTGGTTTGTCATAGATTACCTTTATCAGATTGAGGTAAAGACCACCAATTTCAACTTTCTGTAGGGATTTTATCATAAATAAGTGCTGGACTTTATCAAAAGCTTACTCTGCATCTATTTAGATGATCATGTGATTTTTGTCTTTGGCCCTGTTGATATGATGTAATACATTTATTGATTTGCATATATTGAAGCATCCCTGCATCCCTGGGGTGAGTTCCACTTGGTCATTGTGTATTATCTTCTTGATGATTTGCTGCATTCTATTAGCTAGTATTTTATTGAGAATTTTTACATCTATTTCATTAGGGAGATTGGCCTATAGTTCTCTTTTTTGGTTGGGTCTTTCTCCAGTTTTGGTATCAGGGTAATACTTGCCTCCAGGAATGAGTTAGGGAGAATAACTTCCCTTTCTATTTCATTGAAGATTTTGAGAAGAATTGGCATTAAATCTTCTCTAAATTTCTTGTAGAATTCAACAGTGAATCCATCAAGACCTGGGTTTTTCTTTGTCAGTAAGTTTTTAATTACATTTTCAATCTCATTAACTGATATTGGGTTATTCAGGATTTTTATATATTCTTGATTCAGCTTTAGTAATTCATATGTACCTAGGAATCTGTCCGTTTCTTCTGTGTTTTCCATCTGATGAGAGTAAAGATTTTAAAGTAAGTATTGATGATCTTCTGAATTTCTACAGAATCTGTAGTGTTTTTACCTTTTTAATTCCTTATTGCATGGATTTGCATTTTTTCTTTTCTTTTTAAAATAAGGTTGGCTAGGGGTTTATTAATTTTATTTATTTTTTCAAAGAACCAATTCTCTAATTCATTAATTCTTTGTATTGTTTTCTTAGTCTCAGTTGTATTAATTTCTCCTGTGATCTTTATAATTCCCTCCCTTCTTTTGGCTTGACTTGCTCTTCTTTTTCTAGAAGTATGAGGTGCAGCATAAAGTTATTTGTATACATTATGTTTTCCTGATGTGGGAATCCACTGCTATAAATTCTCCTCTGAGGACTGCTTTCCTTGCATCCCATAGGTTTTGGTAGCTTGAGTCTGCATTTTTGTTTGATTGTAAATATTGTTTAATTTTTCCTTAAATTTCATCTATGACTCATTGGTTGTTCAGGAGGATGTTATTTAATTTTGATGTATTTATGGAGTTTTTGTGATTTCTTTTGTCATTAATTTCCAATTTATTGCATTGTGGTCCAATTATATGCATTTTGTCATTAATTTAAATTCCTTTGCATTTATTTAAGTATGTTCTACGTGCTAGTATATGGTCTATTGTAGAGAACACCCACATGCAGCTGAGAAGAATGTGTATTCTAATGTTGTTGGGTGGAATACCCTGTAAAGGTCCACTAAGTCCATTTATTCTCACATTTGGTTTAGTTCTCGTTATTTCTATGCTGATTTTTTTTGTCTAGGTGATCTATCTCTTTGTGACAATGGTGTTAATATCCTCTGTTACAAGTGTGTTATTACTTATTACTTATCTGACTTTTTATGTCTGTTAAAATTTTCCTCATATAGTTGGGTACTCATACATTCAGGGCATATATATTTATGATTGTTATCCTTTCCTTTGGAGTTTTCCCCTGACAAAAATGTAGTGACCTTCTTTATCTTTTTTGATCATTATTGGTTTGAAGTTCACATTGTTTTGCTTTTTTGCTTCCTGTCAGATAGAGTATTGTTTTCCATTCTTTGACTTTCAGTCTATGAATTTCCTTTTGAGTTAAGTACATTTCTTATATACAACACACTGTTAGATTTTGTTTCTTGATCCACTCTGCCAGTCTGTTTTTGATTGGTGAGTTGAGGCCATTTACATTAATGGTTATTACTGATATGTATTGACTTATGTTTGTCATGGTACATTCCCACTGTTGGTTCTGTACTTTCCCCCTCTATTTAATTGCTCACCTTGCTTGTTGATTCTTTTCTATTGTTGGTCTTGAAATTGTGGTCATTTTTATCTCTTTGTAGAATATCTTTCAGTACTTTTTGTAGGGTTGGTTTGGTGGTCATGAATTTCTTCAGTTGATCTTCATTGTGGAAGTATTTTATTTCTCCATCAATTTTGAAAGATACTTCTGTAGGATACGTCAATCTGGGTTGGAAGTTGTTTTCTTTCAGGACTTGAAATACTTCACTACAGGCTCTTCTTGACTTGATGGTTTGTATTGAGAAGTCTACTGTGATTCTGATTGGTCTTTCCTTCATAGGTGATCTGTTTCTTTTCTTTAACAGCTTTTAATATTCTGTTCTTTTGCTGAATTTGTGGGATCTTGATTATATGTCTGGGTGTAGTTTTATTTTGGTTATGGCTAATTGGAGTTCTATAGGCCTCCCTTAACTCTATGTCAGGTTCTTCTCCCTTGCTTGGGAAATTTTCTGCTATTACTTTTGCAAATAATCTTTTTATGTCATTCATGTTGCCTCCTGCTCTTTTGTTGACCCCTTTCATCCTATATTGCTTTTCTTTGCCTTATCTTGCAGCTGTTGAATTGTTATTTGCTGGTTCCTTGTTATTTTTAAGGGATTTTTCCTTCTGTGATCACTAGCTGCAGTGCTGTCTTTAATGTCTGGAAGTCTATCTTCTGTGTAATTCAAGCAATTTTGCCAGCTTTCAATGGAATTTTTAACTTCCTGATTATCTGTTTGAATCCTTTTGATGCATTCTAATTGTTTCCTGTACTGTTCATTCAAGGTTTCCATCATTTTTCTGTGCTCCTCTATTTTTCTGTGAACTGCTGAGGGGCCACCAAACACAGTAGGACTCAGCTGTGCGCTGGATTGGTCTGTGCTCCTCTGTTTTTTTAAATCTATGTCTTTTTTTGATATGCTGAGCAATTCTTTCATTATGGTTGTTATTTCTTTTTCTACTTGAGCAGTTATTTTTGTTCTGATTTCCCCTATAGCCTGATGCAGTTGGTTCTTTACTTCAGCTGCTATCATTTCAGAAATGTGATTTCCATGTTCTCCCATGTTGATGTTTCCTGGACTTGTTCTGGGTGGGCTGAAGGGCTGAGATTGCATTTTGCTTCTTGTTTTTGTTATTTTCAAAGCTTCCTAGGTTTCCTGGCATTCAGGATCATTGCCGTGGCACAGGGGGAGGTGGAGCACGGGGTCTCAGCCCCCCCCCCCAGGCTGCTCTCTGAGGCCCCCGGGACTGCTCCCATAGTGGCAGTGGAGGCAGAGCATGTGGTCTTGGGCCTCCAGCAGTTTCCTGGAGCTTCCTGGGACCCAGGGTCTTTCCTGCAATGGCAGTGGGGGCGGGGTGTGGAACACAGGGATTTGGGCTCCCAGAAAGCAAACTGAGGCTTCCCTGGCCCCAGGATCACTTTTTGCAATGGCAGTGGGAAGTGGAGCACAGCGTCTTGGGTTCTCAGGTGGCTCACCATGGCTTCTCAGGATCTTGGGTCCTCACACCGACAGTGATATGGGGGGCAGAGCACAGGGTTTGTGATCTCAGACAGCTCATCAAGTCTTTGTGGGACCGAGAGTCCTTCTCACAATGGTCGGGAGCAGAACGAGGAGTCTTAGGCTTCCAGATGGCTCACTGAGTCTTCCTGGGACTTTCTTGGTCCTACCAAGATGGGAGCAGGGGCCAGAGCAAGGGGTCTTGGGCTCCCAGACACCTCAAGGAGGCTTCCTATAAACATTATTTTTAAAGATACTTGGTATCCTCTTGTCATGTTTTGAAGATGCTTGCATGTGCTTGACTTACTTTCATATTGCTAAATATTTTAGGGAACTATCCATTTCAAGAGTGCTTTGTAAGATCTATCCTCAGACAAGTAGACCACTCTGGTGCACAGCTGAGTCCTACTGTGTTTGTTGGCCCCTCAGCAGTTCCTAAAGTCACACTGTGTTACTTGCTTCCAGTCTCAAGAAGCACATGAGGAAAAGGAAATAATGCCAGAGGGAAGTATTGAAATTAGAATTGGGACATGACCTCACCAGGCTACTGTAATTAAGAAATATCACTGGAATATCATATTGTATAAAGAAACAGAAATAGTGATTATATCAGTTACTCAATTGCACCTCCTTCTATATAAACCTAATTCTCCTTTTAGAAGATTTCTTGGGATAGCCTGGTTAAAGATAAATAATTTGGTTTGAGTTAATATAGCACCATCTGCTGCTGCAAAGAAGGACGAGCACCTGGAAGCCAGCCAGGATGAGTTCTCCAATTTTAAACACTGACTTGCATTAGAAATCAAAAGGGATTGTTGTGTGGTTTCTTGTGGGATCCCCTGCATTAGAACTCAGGGAAGTTTTTTTTTTCACTTGAAAGGACATAAATGAACATCTGGCTCCAGACTGCTACTGAGTATACTTGATTAACTTCTCTACCTGTTAGAAATTTCTGTCAAAATTCAAAAGGAAAATACAAATGGGCAAAAATGCTTGTAGAATAGAACACCATAGAAAGGGGCTGGCCACATTCTGGAACCCAAGAGAACTTCTGCATGATGCAGGGCAGGTGAGAGTACGTTGACCACTTGCTATCAGTCCCAGGGATGGAAAAGCCTGGAAAATGTGTGAGGCAGAGTTGGTAGAGTACCTGATGCCATCCTGCTCATTATGGCAGGGCTGGAGGTGTCAGTGAGTCATGGGGCACAGCGAGAAGGAAGTAGATCCTCGCGTGATGCTGGGAACCACACAGATTATTGGAGTCTGCACTTGCTTGGCATGTGGGGGTCCACCCTGCCTGTCAATCCCCTGAAAGGGTGCTCAAGTCAGTTGGAAGGAATATGTTGGGTGTCCCCCTCTACACTCTGTATTGGACCACTAAGTCCCACGAGACCTTTGAGCCATCTGCTAGTTGAGGTCCAGAAGTTAATATGCAAAGAGTCCAAACTCAGCTGGTCACTCAAATGTGACAACCACATTGTGTGCTTAGAGAACTTTCTACCCAAAATGAAGCGTGATCAAAATACTTGGTGAATGTTTCAGTTAAAGATTTATTCCTGTAAAATGCACATTGCCATGATTCTCCTGTGCTTTGAGCACACTTATGCCACCATTATAATACTGCATTTTTGGGAGAAGTTCTGGAAACTTCTTTCATGTCCTTAAAGACATGGTAAAAGATAAAGTGAATGCTGCTGCCCAGTGCCATCCAACAGAAAGGCAGGCTCATAAACACACTATGGTGAGTTCTCATCTACCTTATTTCCTGGATCTGGCACTGTGTGAATTCTGGATCTTCCTAGACTCAAAATAACCATGAAAGGTACATGTTCTGAGTCCATTCAGGCAGTCAGGGCAGTGCATCTAAGACACTTCCAAAAGAGGATATCCAGAGCTTCTTCAGAAAGTGCCTAGAACAATAAGATAAGTGTGTTTAAGGTGAGGAGGAGTATTTTGAAGAGAAGTAGTGACAATGTATCTTTTACAGGAATATATTTTTAAAAAATAGCCACTATATTTCTCAATCACACTTTATAGCTTTCCTGAAAGAACACACACACACACACACACACACACACACACACACACACATTGGAGGATGATGGAAGTAAGTTATGAAACGAATATAACACAGAAGTTAAGATTTTTGTAGCTGAGTTACAAAATAGAATAACAGTCCCAGGAAGAGAAAAGAAATGATATCATTATCCTCATTACCACCCCCACCCTATGATCCTCTCTTCCTAAAACTACGGGGGGGGGCAGGGGATGAAATTGTCTCAGATTTTCCCATTACACTAGGGAAGATCAGATGCCCTCTGTGCCGTCACAGAGCCTGACGGAGGAGGAGCTCCACTACGCTGTTTAATGTGCCACCCACTTACAAAGTCAACACAATGGAAATTGTTAGTCTAACCGATCAGCAATTAAAATTTGCTCAATATGGTAAGTAGAAAAAGAATAAGAGAACTATAATAAAATTAACTTAGTGGTTCTTCCTTTTTTTAAAGCCCTAATTTAAATCTTTACAGATAGAAATCAGCAAGATAATGAAATCATAATACTCACAAGAGTATGGCACCGCAAGGACTGTTCACATTTAAAAACCGATGTGGCGTTCCTTCCACAAAGGTTTTGGACAGGCTTGAGGATGATGTGACACACTTGTCATCATCTGTAACGCAGAGCTTCTGGCCTCCTGTTCATGTCCCTCTAGTTCTTTTCTTCATTGCCAACATCTTTCTCTGTAATTACAAACGCTAGTTGCCCGAGGTCGGTATCTTGG
The DNA here is from genome assembly GCA_004027595.1 of Dinomys branickii. Classification (NCBI taxonomy): domain Eukaryota; kingdom Metazoa; phylum Chordata; class Mammalia; order Rodentia; family Dinomyidae; genus Dinomys; species Dinomys branickii. The sequence goes on from PVLD010025745.1 coordinate 12,941, forward strand.
TCCGTCTGTTCCCAGCTCTGCCCCCTTGTCTAACGAAGAGCCTGACCCTAAGAGCTGGTGTATGCGTTCAGTACCGGTTGCGTTAGTCGAATACTTATGTAACATCTACTTATTTGATATGTTTATTAAATGAGAGGGTATGTTTATGAGTGGGATGACAGTCAACCCACGGTCTCGTCTTCGCAGTGCCTGTGGTCTTGTGGAGTGCAAGACAGTCCAATGAGTGCTTCTGGGCTCCTTGTTGGATTCCCATCTCTCCAACTGTACTTTGTTTTTCTAGCTGACTTGCTGTATAAACGATGGGAATTGTTTTTCAGGACTCATCCACAGCGTCCTCTAGAGAAAAGCCTGGGAAGCCAGAAGCACTGAGTGGTAACTTCCTGTTTCCTAGAGGCTGCCACCAGAGGGCTCGCAGCAACTCCACTAGTAAGTGTCTGGGAGTGGCCGCCGCTCCGCAGGAATAACAAGAGTAGGGTTTATTAAAAGCAAGAGCAAGTGAAAGTGGACTTCACAGGTGGGAGTGGCGCATTGGGGCGGGCACGCGGTCTCTTACGGTCCAGGTATGAGAGGATCTGTGGCTGCGGATGCATGGGAGCCTTGGCCCAACGGGGTACCTGACTCAGCCCACGTGCCAGGAGGCGGAGTTTTGATCACACAGGTTTTTGGAGGAAGTGTCATGGTGTCAAGCCCACCCTGGAGGTCAGCAGGTCAAGCAAGCGAATGAGGCCGGATGCCGCTACAGCGACCTACTTTTAGGTTTGCCCATGTCAGGGCTCCAGCGGGAGGGATAGAGTGAGCTGCCAGTTTTCGGAGAGGCTGACCCAGTCTTTCCTGCCCTGCCTGGTTTCTTGTGCTTTGCCCTGCAGCTGCCTGCTATGTACTTGTCCGCACTCCACCTCCTACCTCAACGGAACAAAGTTAGGAAGATGTGAAGCATGTGGGAAAGTGTGAAGAAACTAAAGTCCCTTCAAATTATAATATTAGAGATGATGTATATTAGCACTTCCAGGTATCTCCACAGATTCCTTTGAAAAAAACACATACATATAAATACATATGTGTATTTTTACCTCATGTCTTCCAAAACTCTCTATTTTCAAAAGCGTTCTATTTATTTATTTAGGTATTTTGAGACAGGGTCTCACTATGTAGTTCAGGCTGGCTTTGAACTTACTATGTAGCCCAGGCTGGCCTCAGACTCTTGGAGATTCTCCTGTCTCAGCCTCTCAAGCGGTGGGATTACAGATGTGCACCACTAGACTGGGCCAGAAACTTCATTTTCTTTTCTTTTTTTTTTTTTTTTTTTTTGTGTGTGTGTGTGGCTATATGGTATTTCATTGCTTGAATACATACAATGTCATTAACCAACTTCCTCCTGTTAGGTGTTTAAGATGGTCTCTGTTTTTCACTGAGACCACAGACCTGAGTCTGCACATGAATTTTACTGGGGTTAGTGATGAACCCTTAAACGAAATTCAGGTAGCCCTCTGTGTCTGTGGATAGAAAATATTTGAAAAAATTGCATCTGCCCTGAAGATATGCAGATTTTTTCTTGTCATTTTCCATTAAATAACACAGAATGGCAACCACTGTTGCAGGGTTTAAGCCACACTGGATATCAAAGCAATGGTGATACGGTGTGAAGTCTCAGGAGGGTGTGTGGGGTTATGTGCAGAACCTGTGCTATTTTATGTAAGGAACAAAAAAGCATCCCAAGCCAGGCCTTAGCATCCACACAGGGCCTGGAGCCAAGGTCCTGAGGGGCCACTATGAGGTTGAGAGGTCACACACTCAAGGTCACTGCCCTTGGGTTTGCACCCTGCTCCTGGAACTATTTATCTGTGTGCTTCAGGAAAGTCTCTTAAAAGCTCTTAGTCTCGTACTATTCTGTAGCAGGATTTGCAGTTCTGCACCTAATAATCTACTATTTTTAGATTAGATTTTTTTATAAACTTTAATCTTTTTCCCTGCTGGCATATTTTCCTAAAAATGGAATTTTGAGTCAAAACATAGGTATTGTTTAAGGCTTTAGATCTGCACTGCCACATTTTAGCAGCTGATATTAGCAGCTGGGGTATAGAATGCCTGTTTCTTCCATTGCAGGCCACACTGGGCTATAAATTTTTAAAATTGTTTTTTCTGCAGCTTTTTTCCAGTCCCCATTTCCCAGCCATTTGTTGCCCCTGGCTGCCTCAATGGCACCTGGACTAGTCACACAGCTTGTAGGACTCTGTAAAATGAAAATGTGGAAGCCATGTTCAAAAGTAAGAATTTTCAACTGGCAGGAGCCCTGCAAGCTGGATCTCTTTGTGCTGCAAGCTCTGAGGCTAACAAGTCACTGGCCCATGCAGCCAGCCCTGCTCATACTCTGGAGCTGGCCATGCAGATGTGTCACCTTGGCCCTGGCTGCCCGGATTTCTGTTGCTGTGGTCCCTGAGGTGCCCACAGGAGGCTGACTGCTCCCTCCTCCCTGCTCTACGTTGGTGTGGGCAGCAGCTATGGCCCCACCAGTGACATGAATCACACCAGGATGTGCTGATTTTCATAGATCCAGCCTCACTGGGCTCTGCTAACACAATTCCTCCACTTGCCCGCCAGGCCATGGGTGGGTAACAGCTGCTAACCTCCCTTGGCTGCCTCTCTTCCTGCCTCTGCCCACCCAGGCACCAGGCCCTGTATTCAGGCCCACCATTCAGGGTTTGCCAGTCTGGACCAGTCTGGGGCCCTTCCTGCCAGGCTCACAGCACTGCTGACCCGTTGCTCATAAAATAAGGGGAGACACAGCCACGGCGCAGTTCCAGATGCAGGTGGACCTTCTTCATTTGGTTATTTTGACTTGGGTGAGTTTGCCTATTTTCCTATCAGGTTGATTATTATCTTATCCTTAATTTGGTTAAATTGATATCTGACAGTCACATTTGTTAAAAATACTTTCTCCAGTTTGTTATTTTTGTTTACCTGAAGATGTTTTAAACTTTACTAAATCTAATTTATTGATCCTTTCTTTTTCAAAGGGAAAGTTTCTTCCACATTCCCAGAACTATCAAATGTGTGGCTATATGTTCTTCTAACTTCTGAGTGACTTTTTATCCTAAACTTGATATGGCTGTAGTTTATTTGCAATGTTTGATATGATATGAGGTGTAGTTTTTTCCTAACACTAGCTGATGACTAATATTATTCGTGATCATTTCTTGCCTGCCCTTTATCATTACTTTAGTTTGCTTACCTCTCACAAATGACACACAATTGTATTTCTATGATAACGAGGCATCTTTTGTGTTTTGCTTCCTGTTACATGTGTGTAAGTTTTGCAGTGACTTGTAAGATTTGTTCAGTGGTTGCTTCTACTTCTAGTTTCCCTTAAGTTGAAGTGAATAAGTGAATTAAGTGTAACTAATCCTTGAGAAAACATTTTCTACATTATTCCCCTAATGAGAGATGGGGAACTTAAAGATAGTATTATGCAGATATAACTCCTTTTTCCATTTGAAAATTTAATTTGACCTTAAACTGCACATTTATGACTATACAATCTTCTTAATATATAGCTTCCCTTTCAAAACTTACTTTGAGTTCTGCATTGGATTTACCACCACTTTGTGGAACTCAGTGATGAAGGCTTGGCTAGTGTCCCTCGCTGCCCCTTGCTGTCTCTCTGCAAGGGTGGCTTTGGTGCATTTCTTAGTGGCTGGGGCACACATAGAGGGGGGCACCTGGAAGGCCAAGCGCTGGGGACCTGCACTGTGCTAGTTCCCCTGGCTGTACAGATCTAACCACGGCAGGGACGGGGTTCCCAGAATGCAAGGCCTGCTGGGTAGGGGGCAGAGGCAGAGCTGGGTGTGGCCTGAGCAGGCTGCACCGACTCTGCTGTGCTCACCTTGTCTGCTCCATGACCTCCAACCCCCAGGGTGACAGTTACCTGTGCTGCCCTGGGCTGGAGCCATCGAGAGCGAGGAGTGAGACTGTCCTACAGGGTCCTGAAGGGCCAAAGAGGGGCCACTGTGTGGACTAGAGAGCAGAACAGCCCCACAGGTTGAACCTGCCAGGTTGCACAGTCAGCAGGGCTCTGAGATCTGCCTTCCGGGGAGCAGTCACACAAACTGTGGCTGGTGTAGGCCACGGCAACCTCTGGTCTCTGCTCCAATCCGGGCCTGTAATCCCGTGTCCTCACCTGTGGGGCTTCAAAACCCTCTGCCTTCCTGTCCCTCCCGGTTTTCCTGGAGCAGCTCTGCCCACCTATGCCTTGAGCAGCTGCCCTGGGGAAGGGTCCTGAGGACCCTCTGTCCTCTTTCTTCTCAACCAGTCTGGCTGGGGGCTTCCTCTCTTTGGCCTATGAACAATCGAAGGCCTTTCCTGCCCTAAGGACAGCAGCGGTACCCTAAGCCTCAGTTCATCCTGCACAATCTCAGAGCCACACTAATCTCACTTTTCCCTCTGTGGAACTGCCCACCAAAGCCTGTCCGCAGGAGCCCAGGGACACTGGGAAGCCCCACCCCTTTCTGGGCCACTGGCAGCCTCCCCTTGTGGGGAGTGTAGGAAATCGGGGTGACACAGATCTGAGGGCTGAGTATGGAAGAAATGATGTGGGAATCTCATTCATGTTCTTATGTATTATTTACATGTGAAAAATAAGTTTAGATATATTGATGACTAAGATATATCATTAAGACTTTTCTCACATGCTTGTTTTTACTTTTTTAATGTGTTCCTCAAAATTTCCTTCCTTCCCCCCTTCCTTCTTTCCTTTCTTTTTTCAGTACTAAGAAATCAAACCCAGAGGCACTCTAACACTGAGATACATCTATAGCTTTTTAAAAACGATTTTAAATTTTGAGACAGGGTCTTGAGTTGCCTTGGCTGGCCTCAAACTTGAGATCCTCCTGCCTCAGCCTCCCATGTAGCTGGGATTACAGGCGTGCACTTCCATGCCTTGCAGCTGCTGGAAAACCTTCAGTTGCCTGTGGCTAACAGTGCGTTTCAGCCAGGAAGCACTGCTCTAGACCCTAGGTTAAATCAGACCATCCTTCAGGCTTTTTCCAGCCGCCTGTGGTGGCAGAGCAGAGTTTCTGGCTGGCAGAAAGGAAACCCGGGATCCTACCAGAGGCGCTGGAGACTGCAGTTTCTTAGCTTCAAATGAATGAAGTCTTGCGGGGGCAGGGGGACCCGTCTGGGTGTAAGGTGTCGGTCACGGAGGCTGGAGGAGCCCCTGCCGAGTCGTCTCTGCGTGGCCACTGGCTCAGTGTCTTGTGTCCCTTGTGCTCCGTGCCCTCTGTGACCCCCTCCTCTCTCTGTGGTCGGTAGCCCCGTCTGTGTCTGTGGTTTTCTGAGCCTGGCATCCTGCTTGGCAGGAGGTGCCCGCCAGCCCGGGTTGGGTCGAGGCGAAGGGAGAGCTGTCTGCCCCGCAGGATGGCGTGCACGCACCGGGGGAAGTGATGCCCACCTCTGCCGTGGCCGTGCGCACCCGGCCTGGTGCGAAGTCCTTGCCCACGCAGCTACCTGGCAGTGAGGGGCTGGGCCGTTGGTGGGTGCTGATTTTGTCCCTCGTTGAGTTTTGCGATTTGAGAGCATACGTGAGTTCTGCATTTTTCTCTTGGCTTAGGTGTTAACCCGTACTGCACAGGCGAGAGCGACTTTCCCATGACGAGGAAATCCGCAGCCTCCACAGACAGGCAGCCGCGCGCCCTCTGCAGCGACAGGAAATCCCTCTCTCAGCAGCTGGACTGGCCTGCAGGAAAGGCTGCGGTGAGACAGGCGGGCGAGACTGGGGAGCAGGGGGCTGGGGGTAACCTGTGCGGTCCTGGGGCCCCTACAGAGAAGGGGGCAGGCTGAGTGGCAAAGAAAGGCCTTAGGCAAGAACACACGGGGGCAGACGGGCGCCCCCTTGTGCCAGGCGCTCGCAACTGCTGCAGCCTCTGTGCCGTTGAGCTCACAGGGAGCCAGGGCTCCCACAGGGGGCGCTGAGCTGAGGCTCTCGGTGGGCCCCTTTCTTGCATGTGCAGTGACCCTGGGCAGTAGACGAGGGAACTGAGCTTGGCCGAGTTGAGGACTTTATGCCCATTCTCACCGCCTAGAAATCACCAGGCTAGCAGTGAGGTCGGATCTAAAGTCCATGTGGTTAACTCTGTCCCTGACCTGGTGATTGACTTTATCAGTATAGTCACCAACTCTGACTAGGCCGCTCCGGCCGGCCCTGCCTCCCAGGGAGCTGCGCATGGCTGTGGCAAGGGGTGAAGCCCTTGCACTCATACATCCTCACATCCAGGGGGCCAGAATTTGAGCCAAGTGCTATACGGACCCCAGTCCCTGTCCCTCCCAGCTTGGGACACTGGCTTTCAGACTGCAGCCAAATGAATGGAAAGCACGGTGTCCCCTCTGCACGTCCCCAGCCTACCTGAGACACCTGTCTGTCCTCTCCCTGCCTCGGGCAGTGACTGCTTCCCTGCGCCTGTTTGCTGCTGTGGTCACGCAGCACTCTTCGTCAAGGTGTCGCCTCTTCTCTCTCCCTGTGTCTCTAGAGACCCTGCCCCACCTTCCCCGCTCTCCCCCTGCTGGAATCCCTCCTGAGCCCTCTGCTCCTTTCCCCAGATGTCCCACAGGAGGCACCTGTCCCTCCCTTCCGGTGCCACTACCACACCCAGCACAGTGTATACATGGTCACGGGGGGGGGGGGCAGGAGGTCGCTATTTGGAGTTGGAGAGTGAGTGGGGAAAGACCAAGGAGATGCCACTGCCTAGGAAATCTCCTTCGGGTGACAGGCACTGCTGCGCCTGACCAGGGCCTCCACTGGCTCAGCCTCCCATGGGTCGGGGCTGTTTGGATGCTGTGTCAGTTAGGAGTCTACGGAGAACAGAAATAAGGGCTGCTTCGCACAATCTGCACCCTCCCCCTCTGTGGGTCCTGCACCTGTGGACTCAGCCAGCTGCAGGCTGCAGGTGTGGTTAGGGGTGGATGGCTGCATCTGTACCCCGCACAGGTGAACCAGACGCAGTGGTGAAGAGAAGAGGAATTTTAAGCTCATCGAGGAAGTGGGAACGTCTGAAGATCTTCAGGGTAGATTAGCAAGCTGGGGACTCAGGAGAGCTGATGGGCAGTTTCTGTCCCAGGGCTGTGGGCTGAAGACCCAGAAGAACCAGGCAACAGTGGGGTCCTGGTGTGTGGGCTCGCTCATGCAGTGGACAGTTGGTCCTGTTGTTCCTTTCAGCCTTCAACCAATTGGGTGAGGCCTGTCTGGGGACATCTGTTTTGTCTGCTGATTTAAATGCTAATCTTGTTCCAAAGCATCTTCATGGACACACAGATGTCTGATAAGCATCTGGCTCCCTCGGCCTAGCCAAGCTGACACATAGAATGAACCAGCTCAGATGCCCCCAGCTCTGTCTGGTCCACCCAGCAGCACTCCACAGGAGGTGGGGCAGTGTGGTCCCACAGCGCTGCTTCTGCAGCAGAGAAAGAAGAGTGTGGTTTGCAGCAGCCTTGGGGGCTCCAGGGCCTGGAGTGTCTGTGGGTCCCTCAGGGATCACCCAGCCGGGGATGGGTGGCCCCAAGCCAGCAAGAGGAAGAGAATTCCCAAGGGGAGCTGGTGGCCAGCGGTGACAGTGCCGAAGCTTCCCCGTGTGTGGTTACAGGCTGTGCTCTCTGTTGATCCTTGCATTTAACTATCACCCAAAGAGCTGTCTGGCCAAGAAAGTGCCACCAAAGAGGCAGGTGCCTTCTCTACCCTGTCTCTAGAAGTGAAGACCCCCAAGGCTCACAGGAGTTCAGTGCCTTCAGGGTCACCTGAGCCATAGGTATTAGGGTGGCAGGATGTGAACACAGGTGCTCCTGCCTCCTCTGCCTGGCTCAGGGGGAAAGAGCGGCTTGGGCATCAGCCACCACGGCTCGAAGCCCTGCTTCACAGCATCTCAGATCTCCATGAGCAGGGCCCATGCAGCTACCTGGATTCCCGCAGGGCTGGTGTGTCTGCTTTGTCGGGTGTGTGGGCATCTGTCCATGCCTCAGGATGCGAGAGCGTGAACAGGGACAGGGAACAGTTGTAAGCCACCTCCTGCATGCCAGGCACTGCTCCACACTTGCAGTGATGTTCTTACAGTGGGGGAAATTGAGGCCGAAATGGGTGAAGTCACTCCCCTGAGGGGGCTCCAAAGTGTCAGCTCCAACCAGCAGGTGGGATTGCCCTTTACTGGGCAGCTGCCCATGGTACAGAGCACATGTCTGGCTGGACTCCTTCATTTCTCCCTGGCAAGGAGCTACCCCCTGCCAGGATTCACATGCCAAGGCCCTGGGACTCTGGGTTCCTCCCTGTTGCCCACCACCATGTGTCTAGCACTCTTTTCCTGGGCCCATGGGCTGGGAAGTTGCCTTCCCTCTACCTGCTTCCTCCGGAGCTGGCACTGCTGGCCTGTGGGGACACAGGGCTGCCCCTGTGCCACAAGGTCCTCCAGCCTCCTTCAGTCCTGTGCATTCCCCTGAGGCTGGTCCTCTGCCCTCCTGTGCCATACTCACTGCCACCTGTCCCCCTTGCAGGGCACATCGAGGCCAACGCGGTCACTGAGCACAGCTCAGCTTGGGCAGCAGTCAGTAGGCCTGCAGGCTTCTGTCATCTCAAACATCGTGCTGATGAAGGGCCAGGCTAAGGTAGGTTGGTGGGGCTAGGGACAACACTGCACCAAGGGAGGGGTGGGACGAAGCTGCTGGCACTTCGGCATGTTGGGAGGGGACTAGTGCACAGGATTGTGTGTGTGTGTGTGTGTGTGTGTGTGTGTGTGTTACTGGGAATTCAACCCAGGGCCTACCACTGAGCTGCATCCCCAGCTTTTAAAATTTTTCTATTGTCATTGAGGCAAAGTCTCAAAAAGTTGCTAAGTTCCTGAAGCTGGGATCAAACTTGAGATCCTCCTGCCTCAGCTTCACCAGAATGTGGGGATTACAGGAAAGTGCCACCACACCTGGGTACATCACCACACAGTCTGCTGATGGGACAAAGTGATCGTCTTCTGCCCAGCATCCCACTCCCTACCAACTGCCTTAGTGGTCTCTGAGTATGTGGCCTAATTCCTTCCTAGCAAGATGTTTTTCAAGGCTAAGTCTTACCCGATACACAAGCCCAGACTGGACGAAGATTTAGGTGCCCTAATCTCACCCTGCTATTCATAACTCTGCTATGTTAGTACATGTACAGATTTACACACACAAACACACACACATGTGTGTGCACCCTCCCTGCTGTGTGTGAATGAGCCAGTAGTGTGCAATGGTTTTTGTGATTAGTTGGAGTTTCCTGCAGAGTCAGAACTAACTCTGCCTCTCTTCAGATGATGGAATAACTTCCCCAATGTCAAAGGAGAGAAGAAAGGTATCAGGGCAGGGAGCATCTCAAATATCCCTTTGTGCTGCCTACTAAACATGCAGCACTGTATTTGAGGTAATCTACTCCTAGAATAACAGGACAGACACAGCCAGGTCCTATGAAGTCCCCATACCTGCTCAAGCCACCTGGGTGCAGAAATAATGGAAGGCTGGTTTCTTTTACCTACTGGTATCTAATGTCATTTTGGTGTGTGGTGTGAGACAGGGATTTAATTGGTGCTATGGTCTTTCAGAGGAGTCCTCTTTCCTTCTGGCTCCTCCTGTTCCTGCCCCTTTGTGAGAGCTCAGCAGGAGGGACAAAGTTAGATCTAGCCAGGCACAGTGGTGCGGGCCTGTTATCCCAGCACTCTGGGAGGCTGAAACAGGCAGAGCCTGGGTTCCACCCCAGCCGGAATAACTTAGCGACTTAATGAGATCCTCACTCAAACAACAGAAAAGGGCTGGGGATGCAGTGAGAAGTCCCTGGGTTCAATCCCTAGTATGGAGGCGGGGGGGGGGGGAGTCACCACGTCTCCACAGTAACTTTCTTGGACAGCCCCCTTTCTGATTAGTAAATCGTAGTGCTTTCCCTATACCCTAGATTTAGATAGAAGTACCTTTAAAAACTTGATGTTTAAGTTTTTTGGGCAGTGATCAAAGGAAATAAAACTAAGAAAGGGCTCCAAACTCATGAAAATATGACAAAAATCGCTTTGATGATAAGGTGCATTCAATACATCATCTTTGGGGCCTGGGAAGAAATAGGAGTATGTTGTTTGGTGGAAGAAGCCCGCACACAGGGCAGGAAAGGAGGCTGGTCCTCGGCTGTGCTCACTGAAGTTCTCACTGGGGTGAGCAGGATGACAGCGGCTTTAGGGTGGAATGGGGTCTGCTGGGGCTTGTGACAGAGTCAAAACCATGTTGCATGACTGCACCAACTCATGACCTACC
>PVLD010025746.1:0-23241 GCA_004027595.1 Dinomys branickii
AAAGTTATACAGAATATAGTAGGGAATTAGCACTGGATGTTGTATTACATAGTTATCTTCACATTAGTTAACACAAAAACATTAAAGGAAATACCAAATTATAGAGAAGATAGTAGGGAATTTGCACTGGATGCTGTATAATATAAAGTTATCTTCACTTCTGTTAATACAAAAACGATTGAGGAAATACAGAATTACAAAGAACATAGAAGGGAATTAGCTCTGGATGCTGTCCTACATAATGCTACCTTCACCTTTGTTACTCAGTTACAGAGATGATGGCCCATTTGATCATTCAACTTTTCTCCTCCCTCATCTCCGTTGCCCTACCACTCAATCAGTCATCTTCCCTGTGATAATAACTGTACTCCTGGGTTTATCTGTACCCCTGGACTCTCGCCTTGGGAAGAGATAGAGCTGCCTCAGACTATACTATAACATACATGGGTGTATACAAACTGCCATGGTTGGAGGTGGGAAAGCACATATGCTCACAGCGGACCGCCGGGCTCCACCCTGTCGTCGTGCTATGGGTGGGGGCGGGTCCAGTCCATGAGGTGCCCTGAGCGGGGCCCACTGCAGAGCAGCATCGGGGCCCACTGCGGGGCAGCCATGGGGCCCACTGCGGGGCCCACTACATGGATTAGTGTAGTGTGTTGTTATGGCTAGCTTAAAACAAACTTTAAAGAGGAGATTGAAATACATGGACTTTTATGCACGAATATTCTTTTGATTGTTTTGGAGACAAGGTCTCTCTATGTTTGTCAGGCTGGCCTCGAACTTACTATGTAGCCCAGGTTAGTCCCCCAAATTGTGGCAATCCTGTTGCCTCAGCCTTCCGACAGCTGGGATTACGGTGTGCTCCACTAGCTTGGCTTTGCATGAATGCAGTGAAATGTAAACATACTTTATTTCAAAGCAGTGATTTATTTTGATGCTTTTCTAATTTTTCTGTTCCACCAGAGAATGGGTTATTTTATTTAACAGTGAGAATTAAAGCATACCATTTTCAATTTATATGAAACACTATTGTAATCCATGTACTCCAGGAGGCTAAGGCAGGGGGATTCTGAGTTCCATCCCAGCCTGGGTAATTTAACAACTTATGAGACCCTGTCTCAAAATGAAAAAAAGGGGGGGGCTGGGGGAGGTACTGCCAAATTTGGATTTGGAGAGTTTATACTATAAAAAAGAAACCAGGTAAATGTATTTTAAGAATAATCATTTTAGTTAAGTTTAAATTAGAAATGCTTACTGAATGCTTTTTGCAAGGCACTTTATCAAGTGCCTGATAAGTATTGTGGTATCAACCTTTCAAGCTGTGTGTGTGGGTTATTGTCATTCTCCAGAGTGATAAATTTGAGATTAAAGTCCTAAGGTCATGTATGTATAGTATTGGAGACAGGACTTGAATTCTGAACTTTTGCCTGATATCTTTGTTCTATTGGCCTGCCATATGTGAAGAACATGTTTTCAAAAATAAAATGGGGTTTATGTAATAGCTACTTGATTTTAATTTCCTTTTCTAAACCCAAGTGATTTTTAAAAATTGGAGTAAGAGAGTAAGGTCAAAGGAACACATTCTTTGTGTGTTGGCAAAGTGAGATGCTGTGATTAAAGTTCTGAACTGTCAGTTTAAAAGTATAATTAATACATATGCAAAAATTTTATCTTAAACTGATAAGCCAGGAAAACTTGTAAGACCCCCCCTGGATAGCTGATTAAATTTTTGTTTTTTAAAGACATTATTTTGGCTACTGTGAAACACAAAAATGAATTTGATTTACCATTTGGCAGATCCTTTATTATTTTATCATTCCTCCTTTTACTTGGATATTTTTTTTTGAGATTGAGGGGTTCCTTTAGGACTAGATTTTCTGGTCTCAAACCATCCTCCTTCAACCTCTTAGTAGGTAGGACTACAGGACTATATCACTTTGCCTGGCTACTTGGCTTTTATTTTTAGTTTTTGTTATTTATTTCATTTTTTACTTGGCTGTTTAGAAAGCACATTTCAGTTGTTTTTTGCTAGCCCTCGATCTGGGACTGAAACGCAAGGCTTCATGAAGGCTGGGCAGGGACTCTGCACTAAGCCCTGGTTCTTTTATCTTTTTTTAATAAAATGAGGTTCTCAGGGTATAAAGTATTAAATACGAATATAATACAGTTGCAAATACTTTTATATCATAATCCTTCAATTTTGATTTTTCTTTTTCTTTTTCTTTGAGGCATGGTCTCACTATGCAGTTCAGGCTGGCCTTGAGCTCACTTTGTAGCCCAGGCTGGTCTCAAACTTGGAACAATCCTCCTGCCTCAGCCTCTCGAGTGCTGCGATTACAGGCATGTGCCACCATACCCGGCCTCATTTTGACTTTTCATAGATCATTTGGTGGTTTGTTTGTGTGTGTGTGTGTGTGCTGGGAATCAAACTCAGAACCTTGCACTCACCAGGCAGGCACGGTGCCACTGAGCTATATCCCTGGTCCAGATCATTTGCTGATAAAATCAAGTTGTATTTTAGCAGATAGAAATTAAGAATTTAATATTTTAAAATGTTTATAACCTGCTTATACAAATTTCAAAGGCTTTCTTTATCAAGGGGTTTCGCCTAGAGATTTCTAATTTTCTAAGCACTTTGCCATTATATATATTTTCTAAAAATTAAGGTAAATCAATACTAAAATGGATTGTCTGGTGATATTTTCTCTGTCTGCTGAAGTGTAAGTGTAGATTAATATAAATTGTGATACTTTATTCCTTGCTATCAGATATTGTAAAACACAATGTTTGAATGACATACCTACTTGACATTGCAGACTTATTTCTCTTTGGAGAATACCTATTAAATGTATAGAGATAAGCTCTTAGAAATGTGAACTGGAGTCTGTGGCCTTACCACACTGAATGTGCCAGCTCTCGCCTGCTCTTAGAGGCAGCGTCAGGCCTGGTTAGTACTTGTTTTTTGTTTGTTGTTTGGTGCTGGGAATTGAACTCAGGACCTTGCGCTTGCCAGGCAGGAGTTTTTGCCCCTGAACTACATCCCCGGCCTCAGGCCTGGTTAGTACTTGGATGAGAGAAATGTAAATTAAAATACCTTTCGGTGTTAGCAAGCAAGCAAGACAGGAACCCTGGGAGTTACAGGGGCTAGCGTGTCCTGGTGAACTGGTCTGGTCCAGTGGCCTGTTCAGTGTTGTGGGACCTGGCTGCACAGATCAGAGAGTGTGTGTCTGGGTGGAGGCTGGGCTGTGTTGGGGGGCCCCTGTTACAGATGGGTTGTGGGACGCCCTGGGGTTTTCAGTGTGGAGAACTAAGAAACTAGGGGAAGAGCACAGTGCATTTAAAGGGTTTTTTAAAAAAAAAATTCTAGGAGGATTAAGTGACAGATTTTTTGTGAAGGGACAGATTCTGATTTACTACAAGAACAATTTTAAATTAATCCCATAATAAAAAAATAAAGTAACTTATTTTGAGAATTGATGAGTTTAGAATTCAGAGTGCTACTTGCATCAATACATTAAAGCTTTATAACAACTGTCTTCTGTGAAGATAGTTTTCAGGTTGAGGAAAATGAGGCCAACTAATGTGAAAATCATACTGAGGGATGGTTCTGGTGCAGACTACTTTAACCATCTTGTTATTCTCATTTCCACTTACATTACTCAGAAGTTAATGTTTTAAGTGTAGTTGCTAGTGTTACCTGTTAAATTTGAGATGATATTGTCTTTAATAATTTTATTTATATGATTACCGGGTGTGGTGGCACATGCCTGTAATCCCAGCACTAGGGAAGCTGAGGCAGGAGGATTGCTGCGAGTTCAAGGCCAGCCTGGGCCACAAAGTGAGTCCAAGGCCAGCCTGAACTGTGTAGCGAAACCCTGTCTCAGAAAAATTTTTTATATGATTAATAAACATAATAGGTTTAAGATTAAAAGATCAGATAAAATCACCTGGGGTACATTTTGACTTACATTGCAGCCATTACACTAATTGGAAGGCTTTCAATATGACATAACTATGGTGTTGGGTGAACTGGGATGCTAGTGTTCATTCTTTGATACAGTGGATGTGTGGTGTGTGCTCCGTCAAGCGCAAGGCGCTGTGTTGGTGCTGGGAAACGGGGACTTCCTTTACGAGCTCCCCAGCTTCCACATTTATGGTCATTAACAACTACTTACAACTGACCTGTTGATGAGCAGCCTGTGCAGAGCTCAGGCGGTGATGTTTGGGTAAAATAGTGTGCATTGTTGCCCTTTGGGGAACAACACAGTACTTAATTTCATCAATTTCCAGTTTTTCCAGCACTTTTTTTTTTTTTGTGGTGCTAGAGATCAAACTCAGGACCTTGCACTTGCCAGGCGGGTGCTTATGCCACTGAGCTATATCCCCGGCCTTCAGTTTTTCCTAAAAGTGCAAGAAAGCTAGCCCATTTCCAGATTCTCCTGCTAATAGGAGAGACTGATCGTAACTTGCTACCCAACTTCTTTTCTCCTCTTCCCGTTTACCTGGTCACAGGTGTAGAACCAGCAGCAGACAGGGTGGGGAAAGTGTTTATATGAGGCTCTTTCCTAGCTTATGCAAAGCTGTGGTTTGGATCCCATACAAAGAAAAAAGGCACAAATGCTGGGGAACTGTTTTGTTTTTTGTAGTCTGGGGGATCAACCCATGGCCTCTTGCATAAGAAAGTTCTACTACTGAGCTATAGATTCAGTCCCTGGGGAAATTTTTTTTTTTTTTTTCCCTTCCTGAGACGGAGTCTCACTATATATAATTCAGGATGTCTTAAACTCACTGTGTAGCCCAAGCTGGCCTAGAGCTCTGCTTCACCTCCTGGGAAGCATTACAGGCATGGGCCTCTACACCTGGCCTTGTTAATCCTTTAAAAGTATTATTTTTTGTGGTGCTGTGGATTGAACCTAGGGTGTCCTCCACACAAAGCATTTGCCTCTATGCTGAGCCACATCCTCGTCCCTTGAAAATTTTGAACACGTTATATTATTTCCGCTGGTACCGGGGATTGAACCCAGGGCTTTCATACCAGTCTGTATCCTCAGCTCTGCCTCATTTTTGATTTTGAGACAGTGTCTTGCTAAATTGCCTGAGGCAGCCTTGAGTTGGAGATCTCCTACCTCAGCCTCCCAAGTAGCTGGGATTACAGCATGTGCCATTGTGCCCACTTTGAAATACTTGTTTATGTTTACACAGTGGTTGTGCAACAGCAAAGGGCAGAAATCCGCGCAGACTCCATTGAAGCTTTAGCACATGTCTCAGTGATGGGTGTTCTTCATGGAACAGGGTCGTCCTGGGTTATGTTTTTATCCAGTTCTCTTCCCTCTAATACACACAATGTAATTTTATCTTTTTTAATTCAATTTGATTTTATTGGTACCTTTCAGATGTACATAATGATCACGTTCATCGTAGAGAACTTGTACCTGTGCATGGTACTTGTTTTTCCCATTCCCCTCCCCTCTCTTCAGCCCTTTATCCCGCTCACTAATTACAGAACAGTTTTCTCATCTTCTGAGTTTCATGCTCTTGATTTTTTGAATGACTGTAGAGCAAGCACAGTCATTTCATGGATGGCTCTGAACTTGGATTTGTCATTTCCCTTCACAGTTAGACTCAGGTGTTCGGGTTGGAATCAGGTGTGCTCGCAGTGTGTGGGGTGGGACGTGTGTCTGCTTGCCTGCAGCCTGGTGTTGACCTGGAGCACTTGGGTGAGACGATGTGTTTCATGTTTTACTTCTCAGTATGTACTTTGTGTGACAAACTTTGGAACAACAAAAGTTCTTTCGTCTTCCCTGCTCTTTTTTAGAATTAAGGAATTTTTTTTTTCTGAGGCTGAGAGTTTGGGGATGCGGTGAAGGTTGGTGCATGGGCTTAAATCCAGTTATAGTTGCTTTAAGTTTTTAAATTCAATAATTTGAAATTTATAGATAATGAAATTGGAAATCTGTTCAAAATGGGATTAAATTTTACAGTGCAGTTTGGTTTAAAGAGGAATGGGGAGAGAGTATCGATCCCTCATTTGGGTAGATCTGGATTCTCTCTAGAATTTTGGGGCTGGGGAGTGGCTCAGTGTATAGTGCTTGCCTGCAAGTGTGAGGTTCTGGGAATCTAAAGTGCCCAGCACTGAAAAAACAAAAAACTAGAAACTTGAATTGCTCAAGAGCATAGGACCTGACTCCCTGTGGTGCAGGGGATTGAATTGGGGCCTAGTGCATGGTGCTAGGCCCCATGCATCACTGAGCTGCCACTGAGCTGTATCCCTTCCTTTGTGCTGCCCTTAAGAGTTTTGTAAATGGGTCAGGTAGATGTCAACCCATCAGGGTAAACATCAAGATACAAAGTTAATTTTTTTGCTGTCATCCAAAAGACAGATCAATAGGGTTGCATTTTAAAAACATACATTTTTAATGGAAACTACTAAATTTCCATTGTTAAAAGTTTCAAGATCTTTACCTTTTCATAGATTTAAGGTAGTACTTGAAGTTATTTTATTCTCACTGAAGATGTTTCTGTTAGTGCAGTGTTCATTTAATTTTGTTGAAAATTGGCTTTCATGGCTTAAAAATTGGTAAAGTTAAGAGTTTTAGAGTTTTGTAATTTTAGCTTGACTTTAAAATTTGAAGTTTTTTTTTTTTTTGCGGTACTGGGGATCGAACTCAGGACCCTGCGCTTGCTAGGCAAGTGCTTATTCCACTGAGCTATATCCCCAGCCCTAGAGTTTTAACTTAGCATTCTAAGAGTAAACGGACAGTAGATCTCTTAAGAGGGAAGCTGACTGGAAGACAGTTGGAAACCAAGGGAATGGGAGCCAGCCTCAGACCCCAGCTTGGGGGCAGAACATCGCAAGCACGGAAAAGTCATACTGTTTTTGTTTTGTAGTTTTGAGACAAGGTCTCACTATGTAGTTCAGGTTGGTCTTGAGTTCACTGTGTAGCCTAGGGTGGCCTTGAACTCAGAACTTCCTGACTCAGCCTCCTGAGTGCTGGGATTGCAGGCATTACAGTGTGCATCACCATACCCAGCTAAGGGAAGTTACACTGAATCTTTTGGGAGTGGAGGTCAAACCGTAAGCATGGGTGGGAGATTTATTTTATTAAAAATTCCCGGCCCCCATTTTAAACCCTTAAACCTGTTGAATAATTGTAGATTGAGTAAACAGTATCTGTTCAAAATATTGTCTAAACCCGTCCATAGACAAATTAGCTGGCTTTGTAGATTTTTCTCAATGTTAGTTGACCAAAGCATCAGGTTTAGTGAATTTTGTTCTAGTGCAAAACACACAGTTATAGCAGTCATGGTGGCTGGTGATTGTAATTCCAGCATTTGGGAGGCTGAGGTAAGAGGATTGTTCCAACTTCAAGGCCAGTCTGGGCTACATAGTGTGGGTTTTTCTTTTTTTTTTCTTTCTTTCTTTCTTTTCTTTTCTTTTCTTTTTCTTTTTTTTTTTTTTTTTTTTTTTTTTTTTTTTTTTTTTTTTTTTTTTTTTTTTTTTTTTTTTTTTTTTTTTTTTTTTTTTTTTTTTTTTTTTTTTTTTTTTGTCTTTTTGAGATGATTTCACTATGCAGTTCAGGCTGGCCTTGAGCTCACTTTGTAGCTTAGGCTGGTCTCAAACTCCAAATGACCCTCCTGCCTCAGCCTCCTGAACGTTGGGATTACAGGTGTGTGCTGCCATGCCCAGTTTACATAATGAGTTTAAAGCAGCCTGAACCACACAGTGAGACCCTGTTTGGGGGAAAAATGACTTAGGAAAATTACTGGTTTTTGCAGTCTTAACGTTTATTTTACCATACTCATTTAAATATTTAGAGTAAATCTTGTTGCTTCCTACAAGTAAAAATAACCAAGCAGATGAGTGTCTGCAGAAATTTTGGTGCAGAAGAAAATAAAATTGTGTTTGAACAGGTTGGAATCCATTTCTTCCTGGTTGTGAGTCTTTAGTTTTTAGGTGGTGAGTACACAATTTCACTAAGCTGTTTAAACTCCTGACCCTTTCTCATTGCTAGAAGACATACGTTCTCCTGACAGTTGCCTGTCAGCAGGGTTTGTGACATAAATATGTCCATCTATGATTGATCTATTATTCATTCATTTTTTTTTTCTTTGAACCCAGTTCCTTGTCTTCATAGGGTACGATCGATGTTGATGTAATCCCCAGTGTCCTGTAATCTTTTGCTTCAGGAACAAAAAACATTCTGTTGCAGTTTGTATAAGTGGCAGTTAATTTATTGCTCAAAGATTCCCCAATGTGATAGTTCTAATCACTGTAATTACTTATTTTGGGTTCATTTTTTTTTTTAAGCTGCTCTTCTTTGAATATTACTTTGCTTAACATAGGCAATTGGAATTGGAGAAAGGGGTTCTATGTCCTTGT
Organism: Dinomys branickii; assembly: GCA_004027595.1. Classification (NCBI taxonomy): domain Eukaryota; kingdom Metazoa; phylum Chordata; class Mammalia; order Rodentia; family Dinomyidae; genus Dinomys; species Dinomys branickii. The sequence goes on from PVLD010025746.1 coordinate 8,381, forward strand.
TAAAATATTCAATGTGTGTGTTAATTGCATTAGCAAGTCAGCTAGTCTGTCTTTGTTGGGCTTTTGCTCATTTATGAAGAAATAGAATGAAGAAGTTGAAATAAAATATCTTGAATTTTCTTCTTAACTTATGATTATGTTTTGTAAGTTTGAAGTGGAAAGATACTTGTTGAAAATTCAAAAATAAAATAGGGCATGATGTTAAAAAAAATGAAGATAGGTGTTATGGTACCTCTCCACTTATGAGTCTGACCTAAAGCTCGTTTTTAAGTAGAATATATCAAAAATTTAGAAATATTTACAGAAAAATGCAGTTAAAAAAAGAACTTATTTTTGTTAGTGTGCTGATAGTGTGTGAAAATCCTCAGTGCTCTTTTTCTTGGACTCTCTGTAAATACTTTTTTAGTGCTGTTGAGTATAACAGCAAGGAACAATAAACTAAAGAAGTATAGTCTGACAGAAATTTTATATGGAATTAATTATTGGCTTGTTTTGAGGTACATCAGATCAGAACAGCAAGGACACAGATAAACCTAATGCCCGAAGTGGATCTCCACCAAGAAACACAAGAAGATTTTAAAGAATGGCTGGAGTCTGTTTTCAGAGATAAAAGAAGTCACCACATGTATTAAACAGTAGCGACCAGAAGAAGGATGAGAAATGAAACAACAGCAGGCAATTAAGTTCATCTCAAAGCAGGGAAATAAAAGATGAAGTTAAAAAAAAATCATAATGGGGGAAAAGGCCCTTGCACCCCTGGCAAGGAAGGGGCAGTAATCTGAGGACACCGTTACCGCAGTCCCTCCTTATCCAGGTTTCCTTTTCTCCGGTTTCAGTTACCCGCGGGTCAGCTGCAGCCTGGAAATATTAAATGGAAAATTCCAGAACTAAGTGATCCATAAGTTTAAATTTCATGCGGTCCCGAGTAGCTTGGCGCAGCCTCCGAGCCCCGCGCAGGACACGAGTCACCCCTTTGACCGGTGCTCACGCCCTGTGTCCCCTGGCCTAGTAACTGTCCACCCCCTCTCGTGGGATGTTGCGGTGTTTGTGTTCAGAGTAACTCCTACTTTACTTTTCATACTGGCCCCAAAGCTCAAGGGTCCCGGTGCTGGCCATTTGTAAATGCCCAAGAGAAGTCGCAAAGTGCTTCCTTTAAGCGAAAAGGTGAAAGTTCTCCACTTAATAAGGAAAGCACAGAAATCCTACGCTGAGGTTGCTAAGCTGTACGGTAAGAACGAATCTTCCATCCGCGAAATCGCGAAGAGGGAAAAGGAGATCCGCGCCAGCTTTGCCGTCGCCCCTCGGAACGCAAAAGTCACGGCCACCGTGCGCGACAAGCACCTGGTGGAGGTGGAGAAGGCGCTGAGCCTGTGGGTGGAAGACACGAGCAGCGGCCGCGTGCGGGTGGGCGGCCGCGCGCTGCGCCTGTGCGCAGACTTGGGGCCGGCTTCCCGGAGCGGAGCCGCGGCGCTCCGGGGCGAGGGCATTCACGGCGAGCGAGGGATGGTTACACAGATACAGGCGCAGGTTTGGACTGAGAAATGCCAGAGTTATTGGACTGGCCGCGACCGCCCGTGAAGAGCCTGCTGCCGCCTGTCCGCAGAGTGCAAAAAGTTGGGTAAGGAGAGAGGATGGCGTCGAAGGCAAGCCTTCCCTTGTGAGGAGAGCAGTCGGAAAAGGGTGAGTACGGCGCAGTAAGAGCCTTTGAGAGAGGCGCGTTCCCTTAACTGTGATTGTAGTGTGTTGTTAGAACTATTCAGTTTTATTACTTACTGGTCGTCTGGTGCCTAATTTATAACTACGCTTTATCGTACGTGTATATGAATAGGGAAAAACACAAGGCACGCAGGATTTGTTTCTATCTTAGATTTTAGCAGTCATGGGGTCTAGATGATTGTATCTCCTGATGTAAGAGGGGCACTGTACGTTTTGTTTGCCTGGCATGCTCTCTTACCATTTCTTCCTGCTTTGCCTTTTGAGTAAATGCCTGCCATCTAGTCTTTGTGGTTCTAGCTAGATTGATAATCACAGGGTATCACCTGTAATTTTGTTCTAACTAGTCATAGCAGTTGGCCTTTGGGTTGGGTGGTGACACAAATGCCCAGGTCTTTTGTAGAAAAAGTAGCAGGAAGATATGGGATAGTCCGTTGCCTGAGGGTTACAGTAGGGGAAGGGTGTGATAAGCTTACAGATCACCAAGCTGTTGGTCTGTGCTAGGGGAGGAAACCCGTTCTTCTGCTCAGGAAGTGAGGCCCTGCAGGGAGTAGGGAAGACTCAGAGTGTGTGTTGTGTATTCTTCACTCTAGCTGGATGTGGAGTCAGTACAGTGCATAGACTTACTTAAATGAAGCAGTAAAATTTTTTAATTGAGTTAGCTCGAATTGGGAATTTATAGCTTCAATCAAAACTACTTCTAATGCATGGTGTAGAGAATAAAGACTATGCCAGGTTCTGAGATGATAGGCTAGTGAAAACAACTAAGAATGCTCAAAAATTATAAAATAAAGCTTTCGGTAAAGACCAAAAGTCTGCCAGCGTAGAGAGGGATTTTGAAAGAAAGGCTACTGTTAAAAGGAAAAGAGGGCTGGGGCTGAGGCTTAGTGGTGGAGTGCGTCCTCAGCACACCTGCCCCCCCAAGGTGAAAGTGGGAACTCAGGGAAGAGACATGGGAGTCACTTTTACTACTTGAACTTGTTTTTAAAACCTTGTGAGGTGACAGGTTCAGACAGGAAGGCTTAGACTTGGGATATAGCTCAGTCCCAGCGCTTTCCAGGCAAGTACAAGGTCCCCTCACTCCCCTACAGTGGGACAGGGGCTCTTGAGAAGCAAGCTGATCTGTGATCTGTGCCCTTGAGTAGTCTAGCAATTTGGATTATGGTGATTCCAGGTCAGTGGCATTTCCAGAAGTGTGGAGGAAGCTACTTTTGTTCTAAACTTTATATTAGCAAAAAATTGCTTTTAAATTAAAATGGCCAGCCCACAAAAATAATTAGGCATACAAGGAAATAGGTATTGGCACATCAGCAAGAAATCACTACAAATGGCAGAAACAAATCTGCAAAAAGACTTGAGGCTTTGGAATTACCAGAGACTACACTGAGTTTTGAAGAGATAAGACAAGATTGAAAAATCTTTAGGGATTGTAAAACTATAAAATGTGATAGTGGCAAATACGAATTCTAGAAATGAAAATTATAAGCAAAAGCCTGTTGGATGGCTTTAATGTCAGAGTTCAACACAGATGAAGAAAGAATTAGCAAAAGGGAAAGTAAGTCAGGAGAAATACACTTCAGTACTAAGAGGAAATAAAAAAAAAGAAGAAGGTTCAAGACTTAGGAGGATAACGTGAGAACTCACATGCAGTGGAGTTTCAGTAGAGTAGTTAGGAGTTAGAGAATGGGCAGATTCTGCAGAGGTAACAGCCATTTGCCTCTCATAACTGAAAGGTTACAACTCACAGGTCAAGAAGGCCAGTGAATACCATTGAATAGAAAGCAAGCTACGTACATCTAGACGAACAGATAAAGGAAACATCTTAAAAACCGCAGGACTGAGGATGGAGATCACTCACTGTCAGAGCCTGTAGAAGCCTCGTGGTGGCAGCAGTGGAGACCAAAGTGTAGCGGAGCAAAGACGATGGAACAGCACCAGTGCACCGAAGGGCAGTCACTGCCGGGCAGGGCTCTACTCCAGTGGAAATACCTTGCAAGGCAGATTTTTTAGCAAACAAAGTGTGTTACCAGATGAAAATTCTACAAGATTAGCTTCAGGCAGAAGGAATGTCTGAGATGCAGGAAAAACTAAGCAAAAAATGTCTTGAGTGAAAATTAAGTTGTTTTGAACAAAAATAATGTTGGATTAAAAATACATAAATAAAATACACAAACTGATAAATTATAAGGAGTTTCATCCATATAATACCAGAATTAAAAGAAGGAACAAAGACTGGAAATTAATGACAGTTTATGCAAATAATGTAGAGTCATCATCAGCTGTCAGTTTAGTAATGCGCCTAGGACCTAAGTTGACACACCCAAGAGGACATACAAATAATGAAACTATGAAGAAGTGTTTGTTTAATAAAAAAAAGAAATTCAGCCATTTTAATAATAACAGTGCATATAGTGTGGGTAGGTCAAAGCTCTCCAAAATTTTGGTGAGACTGTTTGATTTATTATTTTAAACATTTCTGCTTTTTCTTTCTTCCTTTTTTGTAGCAGGGTCTCTGTGTAGCCCACTGTGGCCTCAAATTCTCAGTCTTCTCACTTTAGCCTCCTGAGTGCTAAGATTACAGGTGTGTACCACCTATCCAGCTTAAGCTTTTGATATTATATGTCAAGAACTATAAAGATCTTCATGCACTCTGGAGTGGTATTGCACACTTATAATTCAGTACTCTAGGAGGCTGAGGCAGGAGGTTTGCAAGCTTCAGCCCTGCCTGAGCAACTTAGGGAGATCCTGTCTTAATGTAAAAAGGTCTGATGAGGTATCTTAGTGTCAAGGCCCTGGGTTCTATTTCTAGTATCAAGAACAAAACAAAAACAAACTCCTTCATGCTATTTACTTCAGTATTGAGAATTCTAAACTATTAAAATAAAAAGGCAAGGTGGGTGTGCTGATGCATGTAATACTTGTGTCCCAACACTTGGGAGGGTAAGGCCAGAGGGTCAAAGGGAGCGTGAGGCCAGTTGGGCTGCATATAGCAAGATGCTGTCTCAAAAAGAAAAGACAAAGGCAAGGGTAGCTTTACCAAGATGTTAAGAAAGCTGTATCTCACACCATTTTGTTGTACTAGTCATACAGGTATTAAATGATGCTTGTTTGAGAATATGTACTACAACTAAGGATGCAAGTAGATCCCTTGCTCGCTGAAAGTGGATTAGGCTCTTTGGAATTTTACTAATTCATCCTGAAGGTCTGTACCCCTGGTGTCTCCATGGGTTTTCACTTGCATCTCACCGGAGTGCATCTCTGTCCTTTCCCAGGGAATCTCTTCGTCTGCTGTTTTCCTCTGGGGCTGTCTTGGCACCAGCGGGCATGGAGGTGGGCAGTAAAGAATGCCCATGGGGCCTGAGATGGGCTTCGGGTGTGCCTCACGCGTCTTGCCTCTTTCCCCGGGTTCAGTCACTCTTCACTCCAGCTACTGCCGCGGCGGCTCTAGGGCTCATGAGACTTGTAAATAAACTCAACTTATTTTCGTCTCTGTAGTGATCTACCGAGTAGAAAACCTTTTGTGATGATGAAAATGTTCAATATTTAGGCACATTTGTGGCTCCTGAGCACTAAAATACAGCTAAGGCTACTGAGGAACTTAACTTTTAATTTTACTTAATCTTAACTTAAATTTAACGACTGGGGACTCTTTGCTCCCCTGTTGGGTAGCACCTCTCTAGGGGCCTAGCCTCTAGGTTGTTCCTTCATTACTGATTTTCTGCCGGGGATGATGACTTTTTTGGTGTTTGGATTTTTTTTGTTGGTAATGGGGATTAGACCCAGGGCCTTGACACTAAACTATATCCCCAGCTCTTTCTAAAAGGTATTTACATTTTGAGGCAAGGCTTGACAATTGGCTACGTTGTCCACTTCAGGCTTCTGCAAGTGTTGTGGTTGCAGGTGTGCACCACCGCACTCTTCCTTCTTCCACGGGAGATCGCCCCTTCTGCCACCCCGCATCAGGAGCTCGGGCACACGGGCAGGCCGTGGGGATGATTTGATGACAGCTCCAGGAGTGGAAAGCTTGATGGTGGGCACACCCTGTGTCCTTTCCTGATTCAGAAAGACTTATGGGGTCTGACGTTTTTTGTACTTTGGGTTCTTTGGAGTACAAGAGTATTCCATTTTCTTTTCTGTTTTCTTTCTTTTTTGAGACAAAGTCTCAGTATGTATGTGGTGCAGGCTGGCCTTGAACCTGCCTCAATCCTAATGCCTCAGCCCCCAGAGTGCAGTGGTTACCGGTATGTGCCACCACGCCCGACTTGACTCTCCTTTTTATTCCAAAGAGTTCATTGTTAATAAAGTCCATAAATTACAAAAAAAAGTCAGGCCTACATCCATTCCTTGTGAAGGCAGAAAAAATGTTCCATTTTCTGTTGGTTTGTTTTTTGTTTCACGTCCTTGTTTTTCTGTGAGACGTGCACTTTGACGTGTGGTGTCGAGACAGGTACGACAGAGGTATCCTGCCACCTTCGGTGCTGGAGCTCATCTCCAGGGCTCCACACGCACCCTGTGCACTTTCTAAAGGGACCAGAGGAAGCTCTTGGTTCTGCTGGAGCGACTTCCAGAGAGGGCCCCATCTAGTGGTTAGGTCATAGGTTCCTGTGCTCTGTGGAACAAGTGGTTTTTTTTACACTTACTGCTCTTCCTCACAGAAGAGCTATTAAACAAGATGACCTGTAAAGCATATTAATTAGATACATTCAGTCAATCTTCCTTCTTTTTTGTTTGCCCAAATTTTCTTGTTTTACCCACCGTAGTTGGTATCAAACCCAGGACCTCACACTTCTCTGCCACTGAGCTTCATTCTCAGTCCCAACCCCTCCTTACCTTACTTTATTATCATTTATTTATTTAGAGACAGGGTCTTCCTATGTAGTCCAGGGTGGCTTCAAACTCACTGTGTGGCCCAGGCTGGCCTTGAACTCTGGATCTCCCTGCCTCAGTCTCCCTCTGAGTGCTGAGAATACAGGCTCCAAGCTTGTCCGCCATGCCCAGCCCTTATTTTAAACTGGAGATTCGGGAAGGAGTCTAGGTGAAAGGAGCCTTGCTAATTAGTGGTCACTCAGCATCTCTGCTTATAGGAGAGGCCCTGAAACCAGCCCTGGGGTGGCGTTGCAGTGAAGTACCCTGGGTTCTCCTGGTTTTGGTTTTGGGAGGACCAATGCATCATGATCACCTCCTATGTCCTCTGGTGCTTGCATGAATGCCACTGCGGCTTCTCTGTGTGAAAGTGAGAAGAGGGAGGGAACGGCCACTAACTAGGTGAGAGCCCGGAAGGCTCTGAAGTTGGCTGTGTACAGTGAAGATGGTCCAGGGAGGGAGGTAAACGTCCTGGTGAGAAGCTTTTGGGACCCAGTGCACCATGGCAGAGCCCCAAGCAGAAGGGCTCCTTCCCGGTCACGATCACTGGCACCGGTTGTCTGCAGGGCGCTTTTCATGGCAAAGCAGAGTGCTCTGCTGTCTCCGAGAGGTTCTGGGAGTGAAATCAGCCTGATCACCCGCTGTGGTGTCTATTTCTTAACACATGCTGAGTGTGAAGACATCAGGACAGGTTTTTGGCAATTTAAGGTGACAAGAGTCAGAATCTGAAACTAGGACAATTTTCTGCCTTCTGTTATTTCCATCTCTTCTCACCTTAAATTGTAAAATAAGACCAATCTCCTTTTTTCCCTTTTTTAATTTTAAAGGTAAAAGAACTAAGACATATTAACAAATACACAGAGATTAACAAAATAACATAAAAATAATACAAAATTTCAGACAAAGTGGTAAATTAACTATGGTTATTGTATTACATACTGTTTTCAAATTAATTACTCAGCTAAACAAATACAGGCATGTAAGATTGATCAAGCAATTAAATATCAACTGCTCCTTTCAATAAAGCAACAGAAATTAGTAGTCCAGTCATCTTAGCTATCTGGTGTATACATACTCCTTTTTCCCTTTCTGGGAAGTTAAAGGAAAAGTGGGATTATGAGGACATACGAGACAGTGACTGCATTCCAAGCGAATGTCTTGGGTAGGCCTGCGTTGTCTTTTTTTTTTTTTTTTTTGCGGTACTGGGGATCGAACTCAGGACCCTGCGCTTGCTAGGCAAGCGCTTATTCCACTGAGCTATATCCCCAGCCCTGCGTTGTCATTTTTGACTCAGCCATATTTTAATACAAGTTCGTTTATCCAGGAGAGAAGAATGCAGCCTAGGCTGTCCGGGAAGACACTTTCTCTGATGTGAACATTTGCTTATTTGATACTGCCTTTTCTGGTTCTCAGAAACAGGTTTGCTTCTTTTTGTTCATAGACATGGGAGATAAGAATCACTTGGTTTTATTGATGTGGTAACTGATGATAAAGCTAGATCTTAGTTTTAAAAATAAGAAACTAAATCATCCTCTTTAATAGTGGGGCAAACCTCCATACATTGTTAGGCAAAACAGTCCTTAAGCTGACAACTCTTGTTTGTCCACAGCTGGGGCTGTGGGGGTGGGGCTCGTTAAGTTCCTTCACACACAGCTATGTTTGTAGGGTTCCTGTTTGTGTTTCCAGTCCTTAATTTTTCACTCATTTTCCATATTCATTTTATTACTTATTAATTCTTGTTACAAATAGATTTCAAGTGAATTAAAAGGAGGAATTTTTAACGTCTAGTTTGCATAGTATTTATAGAAAACCAATTAGTAAAACATTTGCTTTAATTTTTGCTTTCACATGTTTATGTGGTGCCTTTTTGGTTTGTAACTTTGAGTAACGTGTATATAATACAATTTCTAACCAGCTGTTTTTAAGTGTATGGTTTATTGGCATTAAATATCTTTACATTATTGTGCAGCCACGACCTCTGTCTCTCTCTACAACTCTTCATCATTCCAAAGTGAAATTCTACACTTGCTAATTGGTAACTCCTCTTCGCTGCTTCCTCTTAGCCCCAACAACCCACATTGTATTTCCTGTCTCTGAATTTGACTTCTCTAGGAATCCTACATAATGGAATTATATAATACGGTCTTTTTTTAAAATTTCACTTTAGTTACCAAGACACATCTGTGTTGTAGTCTGTATCAGAATGTCCTTCCTTTTCAAGGCTGACTAATATTCCATGTGTGTGTCTATCACACTTGTTTATTCATCTAGCAGTGGGCATTTGGGTTGCGTACCCCTTTTGGTTGCTGTGAATAATGTTTCTGGGAACACAGGCAAACAAGTATCTGTTGGAATTCTCATTTTCAGTTTTTCTGGATTATATGATAAATCTGTGTTTGTTTGTTTTTAGGAACTGCCAAACTTTTTTCCACAGTGATTGTGCACCATGTTATATCTTAGCAGCAGCAGCAGCAGCACCTGAGGGCTTCACTTCCTCCGCTTCCTGTCAACAGTTAATGTTTTGTTTCTGTGTTTTGTTTTCATACCATGTTTGAAATGCTGATACCAAAATGCCAGACCAGTACTCCGTTAAAGGGAGCGGGGTTCTGAACACTGTGTGATGCCCTGCAGCCCCTTCCTTCCTAGTGAAAAAAAGGAAAGCTCTTCTCTGGGTCCCAGCAACTTTACCCACTCTCAGTGCGCATAGGGGAGAAACAAGACTTTTTTTGGTGGTGCTGGGGATCAAACCCAGAGGTAGAAACAACTCTGTGTCGAGCTGTGCTGTTATGTACACTGTCATGGGATTTTGAGGTGTGTCTCGTTTCCTGGGAGAAATGTTAATTGGTCTGGGCGCCATCTGGATTGAGCTTGGGTGTAATGCTGAGTTAATTCTAGGAAGGAGCGTGAGGTGGAGAGTTAAGGGATGGCTTTGCTATCTTACAGGCTGAGAGATTCACAAACTTAAAACGCTGAAGGCAAGAAGTCTGTATCTGGCAGACTGTGGAGCACTGAGAGCTCTCGCTGCGTGGCTCTGGTTTCTCCTGCTGACCACCTCCTTGCTTCTCTTGCACAGGGATCATGGCCCAGGTCGCCATGTCCACGCTGCCCATTGAAGATGAGGAGTCCTCGGAGAGCAGGATGGTGGTGACCTTCCTTATGTCTGCCCTCGAGTCCATGGTGAGCTTACGGTTGGGTAGGGTTGGCTTGTGGACATAGTTGATTTGTTTTTGTAAAATACTAATTTTATGTTTTAGGGTTTTTTGTTTGTTGTTACTGTTTTCAGGACTGTGGATTGAGACCTAGACCTTGTACATGCTAGGCAGGTATTCCACCACAGAACTGTGTCCCCAGCCATTTTTATTGATTTAATTTTGAGACGGGGTCTCCCTAAGTTACCCAGACTGACTTTGATCCTGTAATTTTCCCTCAGCCATTCCAGCGGCTGGGATTGTAGGCATATACCACTGTGCCAGCTGGTTTAGGGTATTTTGAAATAAGGTCTCACTGTGTAGCCGTGTTAGGCAAGTGCTGTAGTACTGAGTTGTGTTCCTAGCTCTATTAATATCTTGAGACAGGGCCTTAGCGACTTTCCTAGCTTGTACCCGCATTTGCAGCCACCCTGCCTTTAGCCTTCCCAGGAGCTGGGGTTGCAGGTGTGCACTGCCACACCTGACACCTTTATTTCCTTCAGGGAAGTTGCAGAGTTGGATTTGCTAGGGCATGGGGAACCTTTGTAGAAAGCAAATTTCAGTAGGTTTGAGAATCCTGATGGTATTTACCTACAAAATGTTTTTTTATTTTTTTTTGGTTCTTCTGTATGTCGTTGACTCTTGTTAAAATTGAAATCACCTGTCTTTTGAATAATGGTAGTACTAAATAAATCACAGTATATCCATAAAATGGGAGATTTCTGAGACATGTTACCCTGGCTGACCGTCACAGCTCCTGGGCTCAAATAATCTTCCTGCCTCAGCCTCCTAGCTGGTATACAGGAGTACACTACCACACCTGCATATGAAGTTTTTAAAGAATACTTCATCTCATGAGAGTATACTTAGTAAAAATCAATAAGTAAAACACTCACCGAGCTGTGACTCCAGTTGTGTCCCCCTAGCGAAATACTCGAGTCGTGTAGGTCACAGAGGGTGGGCGTCAGCCCTGCGAGCAGTGTTCACCTTGCCTCCCTGCCACGTGGCGATTGAGTGTCCCCTGCAGCCCACGTGCACACTGTTTCTTGAGGACTCTGGTGACATTGCAGAGGATTCTGCTTTTCTTTTTGAGTTCTGCATTTTCTTCTGTTTAAAACCAGGTATGAAACCCACTTAGAGGGAGAGGCACGTTGGGGGCTGAGGTGACACGTGCCTGCCATCCCAGCCTCAGGCGCCTGAGGCTGGAGCATCAAAAGCTTGGGCTATCCAGCCAAGACCCTGTGCAAACCAAAAGGAAAAGAAAGGAAGGACAGGGCCAGGGATGGGCAACAGTGAGTGAGGGGGAGGGAGGAAGGGCGCTGAAGCGGGGACTCTTGCGTGTGTGGCCTCGTGTAAGCTGATTCCAGATGAAGTGTGAAGACCATTTTAAGTGTAGGTGTTTTTATTCAGCAAGCAGAAATGGTGCTTTTATGCAATTAAAAACAACCTAACGCTAGCCTTTTGTATTGTAGTGTAAAGAACTGGCGAAGTCCAAGGCAGAAGTGGCCTGCATTGCAGTATATGAAACAGATGTGTTTGTTGTTGGAACTGAAAGAGGACGTGCTTTTGTCAATACCAGGAAGGATTTTCAAAAAGATTTTGTGAAATACTGTAAGCACTGCATTTATACTTTGTATATTATAAAATTAAACCTAAATATTTATAGCTAGGACATCATTTTTCTGAAACAAATTTATACTGAAAAACTTTGGAATGTTTATGGAAACATTTCAGAATGTGCAAAATGAATCACTGAAGCAGTGACATACAAAGGTAGATATTAAAGTGCTTAAGAAAAATGATACCCAGGAGTGAGGGGTAACATCTTGTCATTCCAGCACTTGGGAGGCTGAGGCAGGAAGATCACCATAAGTTTGTGGCCAGTCTGGGCAACATAGTGAGTTCAAGGCCATCCTGGAATACATAGTAAGAGCCTATCTCAAAAAAACAGAAAAAAAAAAAAAAGAAAAGAAAACTGTTTATTATATTGTGTTAGCATTTACTCTGCTTTGGTGGAGTACATCAAAAAGAAGGTAAGGAAGTTTCATATTGGTTAAGTTCAGATGAGTAGGTCTCTCTGTATTTGTATCTTGAGCTGGGGATTACACTCAAGGCCTCACACTGAGCTACTACCCAGCCTTATTTGTTTCTTTTCTTTTGAGACAAAATCTTCTTAAGTTGCCTAGGTTGGCCTCAAATTTGCTGTTCTCCTGCCTGAGCTTCCCTAGTAGCTGGATATAGGTATGTGCCACCAAGTCTAGCTACAGAGGCTTATTTAGCTTACACATTTTGGGGGGGGGGGTCTTTTTAAGACAGAATGTCACTATGTAGTTCAGGCTGGCCTTGAGCTCACTTTCTAGCCCAGGTGGGCCTCAGACTTGCAACAATCCTCCTGCCTCAGCCTCCCAAGTGCTGGGATTACAGGTGTGTACTACCATGCCAGATTACTTTATCCTAATCTTGAGAGGTTCAAGGTCCTGCATTGGATGGTTGCCTTCTGTTAACAGTTCTCTTGATTTTTTTTTTTTTTTGTCTTTTTGAGACAAGGTTTCACTGTAGTTCAAGGCATGAACTCACTTTGTAGCCCAGGCTGATCTCAAACTTGCAGTGATCCTCCCGCCTCAGCCTCCCAAGTGCTGGGATTACAGGTGTGCACCACCAGGTCCAGCTTCTTGATAACTACTGATACGTTGAAACAGTTCTGTCTTTGTACAGTTGGCTTTCTTTTAGTGTTCTGCAAAGCTAAACAAGCTTCCCCAGCTCCTTAGACAGTCGTCTGTATAGTCTTGTGTGTTTTGTGATCTTTCATTTTGGAACATTAGTGACTTTAGTGGCCTGTGGAATAAAGCCACTAGTGAAATTGACAGTGGGATGTTAGGACTTACAACCTTTCACAGTATGACTGTCTTGTATGTGTCTACCCTAACACTTTCCATAGGTCTTACGTTCACTCAGTGATACAGCATTTTTAAGGCACGGAAAGGACACAAAAGGTAGGAATATTTATAGACACATAATACATAGACCACTGAGATTCAAACTTATATTGTTATCATCATCTTAGATGGTGTTCATGATACCTGGAGCAGATCGTGTGTGAATAAAATGTCTTGTTTAACTCATTAATTTCTCAGTTGTATTTGTGGAAAGTTGTACCTTGCACTGGTGCTGTTGCTTAGTCTGGAGTGCTTGCTCCAGGCCGTGGCCCTGTCCCCAGCACCCACTGAAAGACGATCAGTAGCTCAGTGCTCTGTTCTCCCTCCCTGTAAAATCTTTTAAGCTTTATGGTAGTAATCCGTTTTTAAAATTTTGTGAATATTTATTAAATTCTGAGAAGGTCTCAAGAGCTTGACTATTTGCATATTGACGTTTGTACGAGTACAACGCCACCTAGATGGTGTGTGTATCCGCCACCTGCCCCGTGGGCCCTGTGACCCCATGGCAGCTGTGCTCAGCCCCCCTCCGCCGCACTGCCTCGCTGGTGCGGTGCCTCCCTGCACAGGAGCGCCAAGCCGTGCGGCGCTGCCCTCAGGTACAAAGTGCAGCCTCTGCTTGTCAGTGCTATTTTTATTTCAGCAATTGAATGCCAAGGGAAGTGGTCTCTCTCTGTAACCTAGCACCTGTTACAGGGGCTCCATTTAGGGTGGTTATATCCTGACAAATGCATTGTAATTTGAACTAAAAAATTTATTTAATATGCTCAGCTTTTTGTGTGTCACAGGTAAATTGGCCCATCTTTAAATGAGGGCAGGACCCTTAACATCAGCTCTCAGTCGGGCAAAGTCTTGTCATACAAACGCTGTCTTGTAATAAATGTTGGCTTACTGAATACTGTGACTTACTGAATACTGAAAATAAAAATATAGTATATGAATAGCTTTAGAAATTCTTTGGTAGAATTCTAAGTCCTTTGTGGGTATTTAGGAAAGTGCTATTGAATAGAAATAAATGTCACTCATGTAATGTAACATTTTGTAATTTTGTTTGTTTTGAGACAGGGTCTCACTGTGTAATTCAGACCTGAATCGCCATGATTTTGAGGCCAGCCTGGACTACATGTGAGAGTTCAGGGCCAGCCTACACCACAAAGTGAGACCCTGTGTCAAAAAGAAATTCTCCCTTAATCCTGTGTGTCTGTCTGTCTATGTGTCTTTGTGCGTGTTTAAGGCTCCCTAACGTTGAGACCCATTGCCAGTTCTTTTTGTTTGTTTCTTGAGACAGTTTTGCCATGTTGCTCAGTCTGGCCTGGGATTTATAATCCCCCTGTGTTAGGATACTGAATAGCTGGTGTTACTGGAGGGTTCTTTATAACAAATCATAAATGTTAGGATACAAGAAAATATTCTGTGTGTGTGGGAATGCTGGGGATCAAATACACGGTCTTGCGCATGCAAGGCAAGAAAGAGCTCTTGTCACTGAGCCAGATCCCTAGCATCCCCCTCCCCTTGCTTGTTTTTTTTTGTTTTGTTTTTGAGACTGAGTGTCATTTTGTAGTTCAGGCTGGCCTTGAACTGACTATGTTGGCCATGATGGCTTCAAATTTGGAGCGATCCTCCTACCTTGGCCTTCAGAGTGCTGGAATTAACAGGCATGTGTCACCACACCTGGCAAAAATGTTTTAATTATTTTCCAGGTGTTGAAGAAGAAGAAAAGGCTGCAGAGGTGCATAAAATGAAATCTACAGCTCAAGCAAATCGGATGAGCGTGGATGCTGTGGAAATTGAAACACTTAGAAAAACAGTTGAGGACTATTTCTGCTTTTGCTATGGTAAAGCACAACACACTTCAGTTCTTATATAGGTTGTTTTTTAGGGGGGCGGTCCTGGGAATTGAACTCAGGGCCTCGTGCTTGCCAGGCAGGCAGGTGCTGTGCTGCTGAGCTACAGCTTGGTCACGCTTCAGTTTTTGAAGAGATAAATTATATAATTATGTTGTCTAAAAGGTAGATTATATAATTAATAGTCAAGTAACACTGTTTCACAAATTGAAAAGATTAATTCTCAATATAGGGTTAAATCAGGAACAGCTTTTCCTTCTCTTTGCATTTTGAGAGGACCCGGAAATGATTATGTGAGAGTTGTGTATTTTTGACACGTG
>PVLD010025747.1:0-23238 GCA_004027595.1 Dinomys branickii
ATTTTTGGTTTTTGTGTTTTTTTTCTGTTGTTGAGAGGATTAACTGTCTGACTAAATTTGCATGTCTGTATATGGGTTCATACATTTACAATTCGAAGATATCAATGGATAAAGCAATAACCACTGTTGAGACCATATCACCTTGTCTATAGATTAGTTGTGATTGTACTATTTTTTATGATAATTGGTGTCTGTTTGTTAATATGTTTTGAACTTTTATGTTTCTAAAATAAAAAAAAATAGAAATAGTCAACAATCCTAAATTTTCTTCAAATCAAGACTATTTCTTTGCCAACTACTCTGAAGGCAGAATAAATCTTGCATAAAAACATGTAGATCAATAGAAGAGACTAGAAAGCTCAGAAAGAAACCCACATATATATGATCAAATAAACCTCAATAAGGGTGCTGACATGACACAATTTAAAAAGGCCTACAATTTAGGTAGGCCACCTCCAAAAGCCTACTCCCTTAAATATATATGTCTTTGGGAAGCATCAAGTCACAAACCATCACATTCCACCCCCAGGGCCCCCCAGACTAATTAACATTCTATTAATCAAAAAGCATTTAGTGCATCTTTAGAGGTATGAAAATACTGACAGCTTCAGCATTCCTAAAATGTGCAAGCCAATGGTCTTCTCTGATACTTAAGGCAAACTCTTATTAGTGAGCCCATGTACAAATGAAAAGAAAGTTAACAATTTGTAACAATCAATGGCATAAGCTAAACATTTCCATTCTAAAAGTTATAAACGGCACAATACAAAGGAATGGGATAAAAACAAGTCCAAAATCCTGCACAGCCAACAATATATCCCACAGTTCCACTTCCAGCATCCCAAGGATTCTGTGGCAAGTTGGGAATTCAAAAGTGCTCAAATGACTCTTTTGCTATGTCATTTGTGGTGGTGGTATCTGCCCTGGCTTCTCTGTTTGGCCTGCTCTGCTCCCTCCTTGTACTTTTCCTCAGACAGTACATATTGCTGGATTTTCAACCTTCTGTGGTATCCACTGCACCTTTGGCTTAATAGTCACATACTTATACACTGCCTTCTTCGAGGCACACTAACTGGCCTCCTGGGCCTTCTTCAAATCAGGCTGAAAGCATTCATGACCTCACAACTGTTGCATTCTGCATGTACCTAAAACTAGCATCAAGTACATGATGCTAAAGTCTGCTGCCAGCTGGAAAAATTGCCAGGCTTCACTCTATCTTGGAGACGGAGGTTCAGTGGTTGCATCACTAAGCACTCTGCATCAAATTCCGAGGAACAATTTCTCTAGGCTGCCATCATTCTCAAATATGTTGCTCTGTAGCTTTCTTCTCACAGCAAAGTATTTCACTTTTGAAATTTTGAGGCTAAGTGTGGAGTCCTGCTGCTTGTTGTGATTTCCTCAGGCCATCTTTTCTAGTCTCCTGTTCCTTCTCAGTAAACAAGATCTCCTTTGCTCTATATTTATAGCCTACAGCTTTACGGGAACTTCCTTTGTGGCCAAACTCAAAATGTTCTAAATCATTCTGCTCTGATCTTTGCTCTTGATTCTCAACAGATCTGTCCAAAAGCCCCCAACTGTAGCCATGCCATGGCTCAACATTAGACTGCCTTGAAATTTCTTCTGCCATATTAGTTAGTCCACCACCCTTAATCTCAGTCTCAGGAAGTCTCTGGACATGAGTAAAATGCAGAAAATGTTCTGCAAAGCCCTAACACACATTATCTGCGGTCCAAAAGCCAATTCCATCCTTCCCAGCAGAAATCTCCTGAACCCGGTCTCTACAAGCATGATTTCAATCTGCTTTCTGATCTTTTGAGACCCAACAAGAATCTCCCATACAGGATATCCTAAAGTGTTCCAGCTCCACTTTTTCAGCCAGGACCTCTACGTTTTTCCTAAGTCCTCCCCTTCCAGCAACCTAGTTGCAAATTTTCCTGAACCACATGCCCAGGTAATATCACAGCAACTAACCCACTCTCAGTACCAAATTTTGTCTTACTTTTCTAATGGCTGTGACAAAATACCAGACCCCCAAAGTTGGAAGGAGAAAGATTTGTTTTAGCTTATAATTTGTACAGGTTTAAGTCCATAATCAGCTGGGTTTGGTGGCACATGGCAGTGTATAACAGTACATAGCAGTGGAAGACAACAAAAGCAAAAAGTGAGAGAGAGAAGTGAGAAGAGACAAGCCTTTTTCTTTCTCTTATATTGTATTCAGGCTATGCACTTTAGGGTGGGGTTAGTACCAAAACTCATAATCCCAGTATCAGCCCATGAATCAGTCACAGATTCTAGATTGAGCAACCTCTAAAATGCCTATTTCTCATGACTACATGAGGCTTATGGGGACATCATCCAGACAGAAACCATAACAGAAGTCTTACTGCATTTTTCTTTCCTCTTGTCTACTTTGGATGAACTGTTTATTCTCTTTGATACTGCTCTGCCATGCCACTCCACCTTGAAGCCATCCAAGTATGGACTGAAACAGCTACAAACTGTGACTTGAAGTAACCCTTTCTTCATGTAAGATTGACTGTTAAGTATTTTGTTTCAGCAGTGAAAAAATTCTAAGACAGAATTTGGAACCAGAGTCTTGGAATCATTGATGTGACACTACTTGGACATGTGATTTGGAAGCTTTGAGAAGTAGCGTGTTGGAAAAGTTTGGAAAGGTTTGAATGCATATGCCAGCAGTAGAAACAGCCACAGAATGTTGTAGAAAACGGAAACGACTAGAATGGTGATAGAAATGCATCCAGAAAGAAAGGCCAGTCTTGGGAACTTTTAATTAAGAAGAAGGATTTCATTGGCTGTTGGAGTACACATCATATGTTTTATATTTTGACAGAAAATTTGTCAGCATTTTATTTATTTCCAGAGACTTTACCTAAAAGTAAAAAGGTTGGTTAGTTGATTATTTGTCACCTTGAGTGGGAACACACAGTCTAATGGAGTCAACATAGTTCTAGGTGTGGAAGATTCACTTTAAGGAGAATGTTTGTTGGAATGTTATAAAGAGAACTTGAGAAAAATGTTTCAACTGATCTTTCTTTGTCGAGCTTTCTTGCCACTGCTTTTCTTTGTTTTTTGGTTGGTTGGTTTGTTTCATGGTTGTGGTACAGGTAATCAAACTCATGACCTCATGCTTGTCAGGCACATGTTATGCCACTGATCTGTGTTCCTGTGTCTACTGCTTTTCTCTGGAGGAATTTTGGTGCTTTTTTTTTTGAAATGGCTTTGACTATGTTTATTATGTGAACTTTGATATTTGTCTTCAAGTTGGTTGTCATTTCCTAGCTTCAAGTTCAGATTTCTCACCTTTCTGGCCCAGATTTTCAGTCTTTTGTATTTGTGCTGCCAAAGAAAGCCCTCCAACATTTTGGCACAGACATTTTGGTTTCCAGAACTGGCCCTTGGGCCTTTTTTGTGCAGATCGTTTTATTTTCCATCACAGATCTTTGGCCTCCTGATAGAGACTTGCAATAGACATTGCCTTGGGCTTCAGTCCCTTAAATGGCTCTTTTAGGTCTCCAGGGTGCAGACAGACATTCTGTGCTCTTCTACATCTGACTCTAGTACATATTGACTAAAATACTGAGATGTAGGGTGATGAACTAATTAATTTTGCGGAAGATATTTCAAGGCAGTCTAATGTTCACTTGATGGTACGTATGTCTTCTGAAGGAGAGTTCTGACCATATTTATATACTGAATTAAGAGCAAGGGGCCTCCCAGAATGATTTTCAAGGCTCTGAGTTTAACCATAAAGAAAGCTGTAGTAAAGGTGGGGACTGCAAAGATGGAACACAGGAAAATTTCTTTGCTGAGAAGATTCACAATAAAAAGCCAAGTATTTAGAAGAGCATAGAAAATATGATCTGAAGGCATCACAGAATCCAGTAAGACTCCACACTTTACATCCTCAAAATTGAAGAGATAGAACACTTTTCTTTTAAAAGCGATTCCCAGATCATGTTCAAGAAATTTTCCTTGTGACTAGGTTCACAGCCCTCAGCAATCCAGGCATTCAACCCCTGCAGCAAAGAGAGAAGGAAGGCTGGCTACTGCTCCAGCCTGCAGAAAACCTTGGTATGAACATTGCAATGGTATTTTAGATGCATGCAGAGTGTAAGAGATGTGGGGCTATTAAGGAATTCACCTATATTTCTCAAGAAGGCATGGGAGGCCAGGCAATGTGTCTCCAATCAGTAGTTTTTAAAGCTGTGACTATAAAGTCAAAGGTGCAGCAGAGAATGTAAAATGTTGGAGAAGACAGGAAAGTGTATTATTTGGGGAAAGCTGCAAGCAATGAGCAAAGCTGGCCGAGGTGAAAAAGCATGAAGGCTACGACCAGTGGTATTGCCAAAGGTGTGGAACCATGCAAGACTTTTGAATTTCACATCTTGCCAGAGAGAGTTGGATATAGGACATGGAACTAGAGGATTTAATGTTTTCCCTGCTGAATTTTCATCTTATTTGGTCTCATTCTTTCTATCCCCCAATTTGTACTTTTTGCAGTAGGAATGTTTATCTTGAGGTATTGTGTGTTCAAAGTGTTTTACTTTCTTTTGATTGGTACAGAGACACAGCTAAGAGTTTGTTTAACTTCAATTTCAGAGAACACCTTTAAATTGGGGTTTTCAGCATTGCTGAAACTGTTAGGACATTGACAGCTCTTGTATGTTGAATTGCCTTTTCCATAAAGGGATATGAATGTGTCTTTTGCAGCTCAGGGTTGGAATGTTATGACTATATTTAAATGTCCCTCAAAGCTTCATTCATCATAGGTGTTTTTTTTTCAGAAGTGGCTGGATCCAGGTTGTATGAATGTGGATAAAGGGTATGATACAGAGGTTAAAGTAGTGGTATTAAATGAACCCACTAAGTGGAATTAGAATATTTCTGAGTGTGGTTAAATAGACTTGGTGAAGACAGAAGCCCAAACCCTGGTGTAGGTTGCAAAATGCAAAACACTTGTGGCCTTGATGGAGTGTAACAAGAAAAAAAGGAGGTCAGACTTGCTGGTCTTTTGCTCCCTCTTGCCTACTTTGACATGGACCGTTTAATCACTCTGATGCCTTTCTGCCATGCCATCCTGCATTAAAGCCATCGAAGTATACATTGAAAACCCATTCAAACTCTGAGGTGAAATAATCCCTTCCTCCTTTAGCTTGGGCTGTCAGGTATTTTATCTAAACAAAAAACAAAAGTAACTAAGACACTGGGAAAAACGATAGTAGATGAAATATGTTAGTTGAGAAATACAAATACTGTATGTTCTTTCTTAGATGTAGGACATAAAAGTAAGGATCTTAATGTAGACTGTTGGTTGATAGAAGTTTATGGTGGTGTAAATTATTTGACTAATAACTGGTACCAAACTATGTTTTATAGAAGGAATAAGGTATAGTTATCTACAGCAGAGTACGATGACTATAGACCACAGCAACTGTCTTAGTTACTTTTCTCCTTGCTGAGACAAAATACACACGGTCTAATGTTAAAGAAGGAAAGGTTTACTTAGCATATCATTTTTAGAGGTTTCAGTTCATCGTCTGCTGGCTCCAGTCATGGTGGCACATGGGAGAGGAGCAACATTTCATAGTAGTGGAAGACAGCAAATTCAACAAGGGAGAGCCAAGACTCTATCCTTTATACCATGTGCAGGCTACCAGCTCTGGGGTTGGTGTAGCACTCGCCCTTAATCCCAGAATTGGATTATGGATCAGTCATGGATACTAGATTCAGCTACCTCTGAAAAGCCTTATCCCCTGACCTGATAAGGCTGTGCGGGGACACCTAGACACAAAGCATAATAGTAACCAGTTATATACTTTGTAAAGAACTACAGTAGAGAAGTTCAAACACTCTAAGGCTAAAGTAATAGTGGAGCAAAACATGCTGAATATTTTCCTTTGACAAGTATATATTACAAACGTGTTGGAATATTAAACTGTTTCCCATAAACATGTACAAATATGTCATGTTAATCAAACATAAAGTGTATAAGTACAGTGAAGTCAATAAATAAACAAGTACTAGTAAATTAGATTTTTAAAAGCAGAGCAACAAGAGTATGGTAAGTTTGGAGACTATATTACATAATGTTGCTTGTATAGCTTGTGCATAAATAAAATGGATAAAAATCTACGTGATATCTATATGTGTCCAAAGTGAACAGAGATGAAACCAATTTGCACAAGTTGGTCATTATTTCATATTTCATTATTTATAGTGTGTCAATATTTAACTCCTTATTTAGTCACTCAGGGCAATCATCAATGATATGCCTCCACCTAGAGAATTATGTATTTATTCTATGTTAAACCAAAGGTCAACACTTTCAAAATTGATTTTGGAAGGAATAAAGAAGTAAAACTTTCACTGCACAAATACATACACACGTAAATAAATATCTATTCTTCTTGTGGTATGTTTCCACCCTAGCTTTGGTTTAGAATCTTCCTCATTAATATGAGCTAGAGTAGAATTCTGTGCTGAATATTTGTTATTTTAGTATTGCAAGGACATCTTGTTAATTTTCTCACAAAAGAATTTTAAGACTAGAGATCTAATTTAAGAATGAGAAATACTGTATGACTTTAACTAATCATGAAAGTATGGTGTTGCCTGAATTACAAACATGATTACTTTACAATTTTTGGGAAGATGGATGCACTTGTGTTTGTGTGGGGAAGATGGCTGTGGTTGAGTTTGTTACCCGATGAAGAGTTTGCGAACAGAAGCAAAATTTTGCTGAATTCTGTTGCTTGCAAACCAAATTGTTTGCAAGCTGAAATGTTTATGAACCAAAAGTATTACTGTACAGTTTTGAATAAAGAGTTACTCAAGAATTTTATGTTTGGCAATATAAAGTGTTGCTAAAATTCTACTTTTTCAGTATACTGTCATGTCTTTTGTATTATTACTGTATGTTTATGATGTAAGTTCTTTTTTCCATTTTATGAGCTTCTTTTATCTCAATATACTTATGTGAAATAATATAACATATAATTAACTACTTTTTCTACCATTTCCTGTAAATAAATCATTTTAAAGGAAAAATAAATACACAATCAAGTATCTACTTTTGCAAGCCCCAGCAGTTT
Organism: Dinomys branickii; assembly: GCA_004027595.1. Classification (NCBI taxonomy): domain Eukaryota; kingdom Metazoa; phylum Chordata; class Mammalia; order Rodentia; family Dinomyidae; genus Dinomys; species Dinomys branickii. Next base: position 7,113 of record PVLD010025747.1, read on the forward strand.
TATTGAATGGCAAATGTTCATTATTATGCACTGATATAAAGACGATTCTCAGAGTATTCCCTCTTTCATAAACAGATTGTTGATGATTGATGCATAATCCGTCTGAGCATTACAATAAAAACAAAATATCGCAGTCTGTGCATAGAGCTTCATAGCAACTAGTGCCAAAAATTTCAATAGACAGAAAGTAAGTAAAAAGAACTTCTGGTAACTGTTGATAATTAAATCACTTATTTAATGATTCATTCTACTGCATTTATTTTATGCCTATTATGTGCAATTTATTATTTTACGTGCTATAAAGAACACATAATTGTTCAAGGACTTGACTATATGCTCAGGAAGCCTAGCATTATATAGAATAAATAGAGTGTTAATATAAGACAAATTAGGTCTGTTCTTCAGCAGAATAAAATTTTTCAGGAGCAATAATAAATTAAAGATTGTAGCCTTCAAAATTAAATGAAAAAGGTCATGTTTAATCCAAAACTGGAAAGAATAATGATTGTTTTATAATAAATGACAGAAATACAATAGGAAATGTGTAAGCCAAAAAATTTATAAAAGAAATTTTTTAGCAACATTCTTGAATGACTGTAATACGAGGGAATAGTGATTGCTAAACCTGGGAAAAAATTTTTTTGGTACAGGGAATTGAACTTATGACCTTGTGTTTACCAGGCAGGTGCTATACAGCTGAGCTATATCCCTGGCCCTGGGAAAATAGGTTTGATTTTTTTATTGGAAAATGTTGTTAGTGTATAGAAATTATTAATTTTCATTTATTATATTTTAAGTGATGAGACACCATTAAATATCATGTACTCTACAGAAAATTATTTTTGTAAAATAAATTTTTCTCTGTCTTCAGTTTTTCTAAGTGGCAATTAAAGGGTAGATTATATCATCTCTAGAGTCTATTCAAGTTTAAAAAAACACATGAAAATGATGTTTCATTATTTCAGCAAAAAGAGTTCATCCAAGGACTATTGCACGAGGAAGATAGTCATCATAATACTCCAAGAAGTTGTATCTTTTATTGGTATGGGAAATGCATCAATTTATGAAGACTACAGATATGAAGGACCAGTTGAAGGACTTGTTTGAAATGGTGTAGGTGTAGGCTATTTCCAATCATGTGGAGGGAACTACCTCAAAGCAAAATCACATGCTGTCCCAGGAGATCAAAACCACCATAACCCCTCCACACAAGAACCCATATTGGTGGCCCTGTCTGCCACCGTCATTTCTACCTGAAGACCCCAGCACTCACTATGCTTCTTTAGGGTCAGGCTCCCCATCCCTTGGCCCATGAATTTCAAGCTTGGTAAAGAGTCCAGACAGTTCCTATCCCTTCTCTGGATTATGGCATGTATCTCAAACTTCTCTGTAACTTTTAAGTTTCCTGTAACTCTCCCCAGATTACCAGCAATATAATTTTATTTTTTATCCACAAATTATTATTTGCCAATGTCTTGATTCTGTATCTCAGAAAGGCTGAATATTACTGCTGCTCACCACTCTACCTTCTTGATTCATCTATAGAATATTTTAAGTCGAATTTTTCTGTTAACATAGTAACTTTCAGATTTAAAATTGCTTATGCCACTAGTTCAATGTTATTCTTGAGTATTCCATTATATGGTTGTATCTTTATTAGTTTTATCAGTGTACCTGTTGAAAAAATTCTGGGTTTAATGCCATTATGAATAAAAGTCTCTAATCTTTCTTCCATGTTGTATTCTCTAAACATAAGTTTTCACTTACCTAAGTGTAAACAGCCAAAATAAAATCTCCTGGGAATATAATATGTATTTGTTTAACCTTGAATGGAGATGTCAAATCTTATTTTCAAAGTAGCTGCATTATTCTGATCCTTTACAAATAATTTATGAGAATTTCAGCTATTCTATGTCCTTGACAAGACATGACATTGTCAGTAATTTTTATTTTAATGATTAATGATACTGAATATCTTTTTATATGCCTATTTGCCATTCACATACCATCTTTGCTGAAGCTTTGAAGTGCCACTTGAAATCTGTCATTAAAAAATTGTATTGTTTCTTTACAGTTTAGTTTTATGAGAGTTTTTTTTGATGTTTTCTGTATACAAGACTTTTGTTGCATATGTGGCTCCCAAAAAAATTCTCTAACTACTGATATAGTTCTTTGTATTTTTTCCAGCTTTTTAGCAGTTTTCTAAAGCAAAATGAGGGTTAACATTTTAATTTTGTTGAAGGACAATTTTATTTTTTGGAACATATTTTTATTGTCAAAATCTCTTTCCTAACTCCAGGTAACAGTATTAATTTCACTGGTTTGATTTTTTCTAAAATCATTTCATTATTCTTGTGCTTTTAAACCATTGTCAAAAAATCACATTGGTATATATTTATAAACTCCTTATTTTTCATGCATCTATATGTTTATCTTTTTTGCCAAATGTTAGTTAAAATATTTATACCAAATCAAAGTTGGGTAGAGTGATGCTTCCCAATTTTTTTCAAAATCAGAGTTCATTTAATTTTCCACATGTATGTTTTAGAATCATTTCACATTTATCTCTAATTTATTTTTCTGGGAATGAATTAATTTGCATACAGTCTACAGTTTGAGGAGAGATGTTATATTCATAGCCTTCAAAACTATTGACACAGCATGTTTTTCCAGTTATATTGACCTTGATATTCGTCATTATCATATTATCATTTTAGAAATAGAGATATGCTATGATATTAATGTGTACTGCAAAAGTTTTGTGTCAGAAATTTACTCTCCAATTCAACAATGTTGTGAGGCAATGCTATCAAGATGTGTATAGGTGTGCCTGCATGGGCGTCCTTATAGAAAACCTCAATGAGGAAAGGTGTTCTTTTCCTCTTCTATCTTTGGTCATATGCATCCCCCCCTTCCAGCAGATACAACATTTATAAGTCCCATCAGGGACTAGGCAGGCCCAAATTAGAGAACAATCATGTCAATGTCTCTTTAGTTTTGTTATTATTGTTTTTTATTTTTATTCTTTTATTTTAGTCTTATATTTTAAAGACAGAAGAATGAAAAATATTAACAAACACAAAGACATTTACAAAATCACACAAAATAATAAAAGCAATACAGAATTTCAGACAAGGTGATAGGAAATTAATAATAGTTGTATCTCATATTGACATCTTCAAGTTGGTTACTCAAATAAATATAGGCATGTAAGATTGATTTAAAAATAAACATTAACTGTACCTTTCAATAAAGCAATAGAAATAAGTAATAGAACTATCTTAGCTGTCCTGTTTATACATAAATACATATTTCCCCTTCTTTCTTTCTTTTCTCTTTTCCCTCATCCCAGTTCTTTCTTTTGAGAAGTTTCTTTCTCTTTCACAGTATCTATTGTACCTTTTAGATTTTATTTCACTGTTACACTAGTGAGACAATTCAGTGTTTACACATTGGGTCGGATTTATTTCATTTATGAGTTTTGTCTCTAGTTGTGTTCTTTTACCTACAAAAGCCTTGAGTTTATTTTTCTTTATAGCTGAATAATATTCCACCTGGTTAAGGGCTTGTAGGCTTCAGCTGCAAACCAAATATCAGCAGAATGAAGGCTGCTGCTAGGGGCAAGCCAGTAAAGGGTGCATGGGCCTCAGCTGCCTTTTTTTTATTTTAAAAAGAATAATTTTTTTTAAATATTAAAAAGTGATAGAAATTTCAAAACAAGATGATAGGAAATAAAAAATGGTTCCTATATTGAGTATTATTATCTTCAAAGTATTTGCTCAGATGACCACATATGAGCATGAAAAATTGAGAAAAAAATTAAGCATAAAATGTTGCTTTCAATAAACCAATAAAAATGAGTAATACAACTATCTTAGTTATCTTCTCTGTGTGTATAATTTCTTTTTTTTTCCTTTCTTCTTCTTTGTTTTCATTTCTCCACCATTGTATTTATTCTTTCCTTTTGAGCAGTTTCTTTCTCTTTCAGAATATCTTTTTGGGGGGGGGCCTTTTTGAGACCGATTCTCACTGTGCAGTTCAGGCTGAACTTGAAATAATATTGTGGCCCAGACAGGCTTCAAACTCATAGCAATCCTCCTGCCTCAGCCCCCTGATTGCTGACATTACAGGTATGTGCCACCACTCCTGGCCTCACAATATCTATTGTACTTTCTGGATCTTATTTACTCTTTCAGTTTCTTGAGAGATTTTTGCTATGTTGTTCAGATTGGCCGTGAATTCACTGTGTAACATGCACTGGCCTTGAACTTGTGATAATCCTCCTGCCTCAGGCTCGCAAATGCTGGAATTGCAGAGAAAAATCATCAGAGCTGGTACCTCCTGATGTCTTGGTCCTACATTTCCCAGTCTCCAGAAGTGTGACAAAGAAATAACTGGTGATTACAAGTTACCTAGCTCATGTTATGTTTTTACATCAGCAACAGACAGACAAACAAATTTAAATTGAGGATTGAGGTTTTTACTATTACTAACAGCTAAAAATATACAAATACTGTAGAGCTGATTCATCAGTAGAAGCTGGAATTTTTTACAAGTGAATACTGGAACAAGCGAGTGGCATGGTGAATGTAGCCTTAAGTCAATTCCACTAAGGGGATAGAAAACGAAAGCAGAAAAGAAAGTATGAAACTTCTTACAGCATATTTATTCATGTACAGAATATTTATATATAGAATATGGAATATATTTGTATATAGAATATAAAATATATATGAATATAAATTCAAAAACATTCTAATGAACTCCTATATGCAAGAGAATTTTCTCTTTGGAAACTTCAGGAAAGGCCATCCTTGTTACAAACTGGCAAAGAATTTGTTTGAAATATGTTTATGTATAGGACTGAAAGAAACAGAATTTAAGTGATAAATATATGTACTGAGCCAAGGAAATATCTAAACAACAGTTCTCAGCCTACAACATGGCTTCATATAGCTTCAGATAGTAAAATATGAGAAGAGACAAAAATATGTACACATATAGAATGAATTGTTTAAAAAGCAGCAAAATATAAAGACTTAAAAAAAATCTTCAGCCTAGATATGTGGTGTATACAAAAGGATGCTTAGGAAAGAAAACCAAATATGTTGCTATGCATGCTTTAATAAGGAAATTAGTACACATAGAAGGTAACAATGTGCTGTTTCTCAAATCAGTGGAAAAATGGTCACACAGTCATTTTAGATATCTTTGTCTGCTACACCGATTCTAGGACAGAATATTGTACTCTCTTGCCAAATGGCTTAAAAGAAAGGGTTTTAGTCACCCAAGATGTCCTCAGGATCCCTACGGAAGTCCACCTCAGTCTTTGATCCCAAAATTCTCACAAAACACCCCTTAGACATCTTAGTTGTGGCTTAGACAAGCACACTGTAGTTCAGTTAATTGCTGCAGAGGGCAGAGGCACTCAGTTAAGTGGGACCTCCAATTCTAGTTTTCTGAGGAATCTCCAACCTAATTTCCACAGTAGTTTCACCAATTTACACTCCCACCAGCAGTGGAGTAGGGTTCTTTTCTCCCAAAAGCCTCTCCAGCATTAGTTATTGGTTGATTTCTTGACGATAGCCATTCTTTCTGGGGTTAGATGGAATCTCAGTGTTGTTTGAATTCGCATTTCTCAAATGACTAATGATGTTGAACATTTTTTCATGTACGTATTCACCACTAGAATTTCTTCATTCAAGAAGTATGTATTCATCTCAGATGACCATTTCTCGATTGAGTCTTTGAATTTGGGGAACCTGATTTTTTAAATTCTTTATATATCCTAGATAAAGGTCCTTTATCTGAGGGGTAGTTGGCTAAAATTTCTTCCCAATTCGTGGATTTTCTTTTTACTTTCTTGGTGAATTCTTTTGATATGCAAAAATTTCTCAATGAGGTGAGATCCCAGTTGTTGATCTGTGTTTCTACCTTTCTTTATTTTTATTTTAAAGAGAATAATTTTTATTGGTTTATTGAAATGAACAGTTAATGCTTAATTTTTTGACCAATTTTGCATGCTTATACCTGCTAATCTGAACAACTATGAAGAAAATGATTTTTTTTACCTTTTTAACAAAGCCAGATTTTAAATTTTAGAATCTTTCTTTTATAATTTATTATTTATTGGTTTTATTATTTTTCTAAGCCCTGTTTTGTTTCCTACAAATTTTTTAATATTATGTTTTCATTTTCATGCAACTTAAAATATTTTCAAATATTTCTTGATCATTTCTTATTGAAAAAATGGATCAGTAACATGTATGTTTTCATTTCAATGCGTCCTTATATCTTCCTATGATCTTTTGATAATGGATGTCCTATTCTATTCTATTTTTAGCTAATGGTATACTTGATATGAAGGCAATTATTGTAAATTGGTTACTATTATTTTATAAATTGCTTAATAACATAATCAATCTTGGTCATTGTTCTATGTGTATCTTAAAAGAATGTACATTTACTTTTTTGCAACAGATGTGTCTCTGAAATTCAAATTAATCCTTATGGTTAATGGTATTATCTCTTCTATATCTTTGTATTTTGACTGTTAATTCTTTCTTAAAAGATGAGTGTCAAAATATTAAAAGGAAATGCAATTTATTCTGTTTCACTAGATCCAAAAGGATTTTTTTCTTTTGTCTGTTTTATGGACCATGTACGTTTCTGATTGCTGTTTTTATTGTACTTATAGTTTGTTATTACAAAATATCTCTCCTTAAAATTCCCCTAGCAATTTTATTTGTTCTTAAATTTATATTACCTGATATCAATACAAGCACCTCACATTTGTTATGAAAATGGTTCATATGATATACCCTTGTCTTTGTCTCTTTTCTGTCATGGCTGAGACAAAACTCCTGATGCCCAGAATTAAGGAAGGAAAAGTTTATTCAGCTCACAGTTTGTGGACGTTTCAGTCAATACTCAGCTGGCTCCAAGGTAGTATGGCACATGGCAGAGGGCAAGAGTTGATGGTGGCAGAAAACTGCAAATGTAACAACAGAAAAAAGGGAGGAGCAACAGAAATCTCTTTCCCTCCCTTGTTATTATATGCCATCTACCTGCCTCAGGGTGAGGGTAGCACTCACACTCATAGACCCAGCATTGGATCATGAATCAGTCAAAAACTCTAGAAGTCAGTCCTCATGCCTGTATGAGGCTTTGGGAGGACATCTAGCACCAAACTATAACATTCCACCCTTGGCACAGCAAAGACTCATGTACATCAGGCGTTTTAGTCCATCTCTAAGAGTTGCTAAAGTCCTAACAGTTTCAACATTGCTGAAAAGTCCAAGTCCCAAGCTACCTCCAACTTCTAAGGCATACTCGTAGCTATGAGCCCACATACAAATGAAAAGTTAAACACTTCAAACATTCAATGGCACAAGATAAACATTACCATTCCAAAAGACACAAACAGGAGGATACAACGCATTGGGACCAAAGCAAGTCCAAAATCCAGCAGGGCAAACATTAAGTCCCGTAGTTCCATGTGGAACATCCAAAGAAATCTGTGATAAATTGTAAACTCAAAATTCTTGCATGGCTCTGCCCCTATGGCACTTCTGGTGGCTCTAGCTCCCATGACTTCTCTCTTAGGCCTTCTTTGCTTCCTCGTTGCAACTTTCCTTAGATGATTCACATTCATGGTTTCTCTAAACTTCTATTCTATGTTTTACATCTTATTACAATATTGGTTCTCATAGTAGGTGTTGACGATCTCCTGGATTTCTGTGGGATTCATTGGGATTTCCCCTTTTCATTCCTAATTGTTTAAATTTGTGTTTTTCGTTCATCTTTTTCATGTGGTTGGCTAATGGTTTATCAACTTTATTTATTCTTCTGAAGAACATACTTTTTATTTTTTAAATTTATTTTCAAAATGAAAAGAAGGAAAGCATATTAACAAACAGACATCCATTTATGAAAGTATGAAAAGAATAATTGAAGCAACACTGAATTACAAACAAAGTGATAGGAAATCAACAATGGATGTGGTATTACACATTGATATCTTCAAAGTGGTTTCTTAGGAAAACAAAGACACCCAAAATTGATGAAATAATTCATCCCTAACTTATCCTTTGAACAAAGCAATAGAAGTCATCAGTACAACCATGTTAGCTATCCTGTGTATACATATGTACATAATTTTCCCCTTCTTTCTTTCCTCTTTTCCCTCATCCCAGCTACTCTTTTCTTTTGAGAAGGTTGTTTGCATTTCACAAGGTCTATAATACCTCAATTTTTATTCACTCTTTCAGGATCTTGTACTAGTGAGACAATATGTTGCTTACCCATGGAGGTCTGATTTATTACACTTATATGAGAATGGTCTCTAGTTGTGACCATTTACCTGCGAAAGTCTCAGGTTTGCCTTTATTTATACCTGAATAATATTCCATTATATAAAAATACTACAACTTTTTTATCCATTCCTCAGTGGATGGACATTTTCGTTGCTTCCTCAATTTAGCTATGACAAATTACATTGCTATAGACATGGCAGCACATATATCACTGTGATAGGATGTTTTCAGTTCTGGAAAAATACACAGAAGCGGAATAGCTGGATTAACCTCTAGATCCAGTTTTCTGAGGAATCTCCAAACTTATTTCCACAGGGGTTTCACAAGTCTGCATTCCCAGCAGCAGTGGAGAAGAATTCCTATTTCTCCACAGCCTTGCCAGCATTTGTTACTGGTTGCTTTCATAATGGTAGCCTCTTCTGCTGGGGTGAGATGAAATCTCAGTGATATTTTAATTTGCATTTCTCAAATGACTAATGATGCTGAACTCTCTCATGTATTTTATTACTATTTGTATTTATTTAACTGAGAAGTGTGTTTACATCTCAGATGCCCATTCCTGGACTGGGCTTTGAATTTGGGGGGTGGCTGGTGTTTAGGGTTTTTTATATGTTCTAGATAGAAGACCTTTGTCTGAGGGACACTCAGCTAAATTTTTTCCCAATTTGTGTGTTTTGTTTTTACTCTGCGGGTGATTTCCTTAGATGTGCAGAAATTTTTCAGTAGGATGAGATCCCAGCTGTTGATTCTTTGAAGTATTTCCTGTGTGGTTTGGTTTTTGTTCATGAACTCTCTGCCTACCCCTAAGTCTTTGAGGTTTTTACCTACCTTCTCTTCCAATAGAATTAGTGTTTCTGTTTTAATATTGAGATCTGTTATCCATTTTGACTTAAGTTTGGTGCATGGTGATAGATTTGCATCTATTTTCAGTCTTAGGCAAGTGGCAAGCTAATTTTATCAGCAACATTTATTAAAGAGCCTGTCTTTCTTCCAGTGAGTTTGTTTGGCCCCTTTGTCAAAGATTAGGTGGATTAGGGTCTTTGTGGTTGTGGTTGTTTCATCCAGTCTGTTCCATTGATCCTTTGTTCAATATTTTAGCCAGTACCATGTTAATTTTATTACAGTAGCTTCGTAGTATAATTTCAGGTCAGGCATTGTGATTCCACCTAACTTGTCTTTGTTGCCCAGGATTGATTTTGCTATTCTGGTTCTCTTCTGGTTACAGATGAAATTTTGAAAGGTTTACTCTAGATCTGTGAGGTATGGTAATGGTAATTTAATGGGAATTGCATTGAATCTACAATTTTGGTAGTATGATCATTTTAACATTTTTGTTTCTTCCCATCCATGAGCAAGGAATATTTTTCCATTTACTGAGATCCTCTTCGATCTCATTTTGTAGAGTACTGTAGTTTTCTTATTTTTTGTGGGTTTTTGTTTGCTTGACTTTTTGGTACCAGGAATCAAACTCAGGACCTTGTGCTTGTCAGGCAGGTGCTTATGACACTTAGCTATATCCCCAGCTGTAAGTTAAATTGAAAAGATCTTTCACTTCTTTTGTTAGATTGATTCCTAAATATTTCAATTTCTTGGATACTATTGTGAAAGGTATGGTTTCATTAATTTCTCTCTCAATCTGTTTGTTGTTTGTGTATAGGAATGCTATTCATTTTTGAGTACTGACTTTGTATCCAGCTATACTGCTGAATGGGTTGATTAATTCAATGAGATTTCTTGTGGAGTTTCATTAATTTCTCTCTCAATCTGTTTGTTGTTTGTGTATAGGAATGCTATTCATTTTTGAGTACTGACTTTGTATCCAGCTATACTGCTGAATGGGTTGATTAATTCAATGAGATTTCTTGTGGAGTTTTTGGATTCTGTTATGGTTGATACATTGTATCAACTTGGGGATTCTAGAGGTTTGGCTAAGTGACTCAGCAGGGAGCCAGAGTGCTTACTTTGTGTAGATCCTGAGCCTGTGGAAGAGGAGGGCATGGAGACTTATGGGAGTACTATGTCCCCTGGGTAGGGGTAGCCAGTTTACAATGTAAGGGGTGGAAAGAGGCTGCTTCCTGCCATTCCTCCTTTTTGCTTTTGTGGTGTTTACTGTTTTCTGCCACCATGAGCTGTTGCCCTCTGCTATGTGCCACTCTGCCTCAAAACCAGCCAGGATTGCACTGAAACCTCCACAAACTGTAAACTCAATAAACCTTGCCTTGTTTAACTTTGGGTATTGGATATTTTGTCTCAGCAATGAGAGAAAAGTAACCAAGACAGGGTCTTTCATGTAGAGTATCATGTCATCTGCAAATAGTGATAATTTTACTTCTCTCTTTCCTATCCTTATTCCTCTTATTTCTCTCTATTGTCTAATTGCTCTGGCTAATGCTTCCAGAAGTATGTTGAACAGAAGTGCTGACAATGGATATCCTTGTCTTGTTTCTGATTTTAAAGTAAAAGTCTTCAGTTTTTGTCCATTTAGTATGACATTGGCTGTTGGTTTGTCATAGATGACTTTGATCAGATTGAGGTAAAGACATTCTATTCCTATTTTCTGTAGGGTTTTTATCATAAATTCATGTTGGACTTTGTTGAAACATTTTTCTGCATCTGTTGAGATGATCATGTGGTTTTTGTCTTTGGCTCTAGTGATATGGTGTATAACATTTATAGATCTGTGAATACTGAACCATCCCTGCATTCCTGGAGTGAATCTGACTTGATCATGGTTTATGATTTTCTTGATAATTTGTTGCATTCTATATGCTAATATTTTATTGAGTATCTTTGCATCTATGTTCATTAGGGGGATTTGTCTGTAGTTCTCTTCTTAGTTGGGTCTTTCTCTGGTTTGGTATTAGTGTAATACTTGCCTCTAGAAATGAGTTAGGGAGAATTGCTTCCTTTTCAATTTCACTGAAGAGTTTGAGGAGTGTTAATATTGAATCTTCCCTGAATTTCTTGTAAAATTCTGCTGTGAATACACCAGAACCTGGGCTTTTCTTAGACAGTAAGTTTTTAATCATGTTTTTAATCTCATTAATTGATACTGAATTGTTCAGGATTTTTATATCTTCCTGTTCAACTTTGGTACTTTGTACCTATCTAGGAATCTGTCCATTTCTTCTGAATTTTCTAACCTATCAGAGTAAAGATGTAAAAGTATGTTTTAATCACCTTTTGAATTTCTGCAGGATCTGTAGTGATTTCATCCTTTACATTCATTATTGTATGAATTTGAGGTTTTTCCTTCCTTGTTTTGATAATGTTTTCTAAGGGTTTATCAACTTTATTTGTTCTTTCAAAGAACCAACTCCTTGATTCTTTTTTTTACCATTTTCTTGGTCTGAATTGCATTAATTTATGCCCTCATCTTTGTAATCTCCTCCCTTCTTTGACCTTTGCGCTTGACTTGTTCTTCTTTTTCTAAAAGTTTGAGGTGCGACATTAGGCTATGTATTTGTTTTCTGTCTGCTTTCCTTATGTGTGAATTCACCACTATAAATATCCCTCTGAGGACTGCTTTCATTGCATCCCACAGGTTCTGGTAAGTTGCATCTATACTTTTGTTTGTTTGTAGGCATTTTCAAATTCATCTTTAATTTCTTCTGTGATGCATTAGTTGTCCAGGAGGTTGTTATTTAATTTGAAATGTTTGTGAAGTTTTTTGAGTTCCTTTTGTCATTAATTTCCAAATTCATTCCACTGTTGTCAGGTAACATGCATCGGATGATTCCAATTATTTTGCATTCAGGTAGGTTTGCTCTATGTGCTAGAATATGGTTTATTTTAGAGAAGGTTCCATGTGCAGCTGAAAAAAACGTGTATTTTGATGTTGTGGGGTGGAACACTCCATAAACATCTACCAAGTGCATTTGTTCACATATTTGGTTCAGACCTCTTATTTCTTTGCTGATTTTTTGTCCAGTTGACCTATCTCTTTGAGTCAAGTGGGAGTTGAGGTCCCCTATTACAATAGTGTTATTAATTATTTGTTTGATATGTCTGTTAAGATTTTTCTTATACTCATTTGGGCTGAGATGTTTGGTGCATACATGTTTATGATTGTTATCTCTTCCTCTTGCAGTTTTCCCCTAACATGTATTTGGTGACCTTCTTTATCTCTTTCAGTTGTTCTGAGTTTGAAGTTTACATTGTCTGCAAACATAATAGCTACCCCTGCTTATTTCTGGGTTTCTGTTGCATGGAGAATTGTCAAACCTTTGACTTTCAGTTTATGGATTTCTTTTTGAGTAAAATATGTTTCCTATATACAGCATATTCTTGGATTTTCTTTCTTAATCCACTCTTCCATTGTGTTTCCGTTGACTGGTGAGTTCAGGCCTTTTACATTAAAGGTAATAACTGGTGTGTAGTGGCTTACCATTGTCAAGTTATTTACTTGCTTTTGGTTTTCTATTTTTCTACCTGTTTAATTCCTTGCTCTGTTGAGGGTTCCTTTCTGTTATTGTTCTTGGAATTGTGGTCATTTTTTCCTCTCTCTAAAATATCTTTTAGTACTGTTTGTAAGGTTGATTTCACATTCATGAAGTTCTTCAATTGTTCTTTTACGTGGAAATATTTTATTTCTCCATTAAACTTGAAGGGTAGTTTGGCAGGATACGTCAGTCTTGATTAGAAGCTGTTTTGTCTTAGGACCTGTAGCTCTTTTGCTCCAAGCTCTTCTTGATTGGGTGGTTTGTATTGAGATGTCTGCCATAATTCTGAAGGGCTTTCCTTTATAGATGATCTGTTTCTTTTCTCTAGCAGCTGTTATTATTCTGTTCTTTTGCTGGCAATCTCTGATTTTGATTATTATACGTCTGGATGTAGTTTTATTTTGGTTATGACTAGTTAGCATTCTATAGGTGTCATTTACCTGTATATCAGTTTCTATTTCCATGCTTGGGAAATTTTCTGCTATCATTTCTGCAAATATCCTTTTTATGTCATTTGTGTAGCCTTCTGCTGTTTTTTTGACTCCTATTAGTCCTACATTATTTCTCCTTTCCTCCTTTTTCAGCTGTTGAATTGATCTTTCCTGGGTCCTTGTTGATATTAAGAGATTCCTCTTTTTACAACGCTAGCTGCCATGGTGTCTTCAAGATCTGAAATTCTATCTCCGGCTTCATTCAAGTGGTTTTACCAGCTCTCAATGGAAGTTTTGATGTCCTGGAAATCTCTTTGAATCTTTTTCATGCATTCTAGTTCATTCTTATACTCTTCATTTAATGATTCCTTGAGTTGCCTATGCTCATCTTTTTCTTTATATATTTCTTCTTTCTTTTTTTATTTTTTATTATTTTTTTATATTTCTTCTTTAGATGTGCTGTGCAATTCTCTCGTTATTGTTGTCATTTCATTTTTTTGCCTAAGAGATTCTTTCTGATCTGATGTCTTTTATACTCAATGGAATTGTTTCATTATTTCCATTGCAATCATTTCAGCAATTTTGGGTGTGTGTTTATCAAGTTCCCCTATGTCATTGTCTTCTGGACTTTTTCTGAGTTTGGTGGAGTTCTGATATTGCATTTTAGTCCTTTGCCTTGTTGTGTTTGATGCCTGAGGCAGAATGCTCAGTCTCCCTCTTCTCTGGCAGGTCAGCAAAGGTTGCTAGTGTCCCCAGTTTTCTTGTTGGTCAGACTTGCCCCTCAGTGTCCACTGAGATGTGCTGTTTAGTCTGGGATGTTCTTGGAAATGGCGAAATGCACCTAAGTGTCTCAGGTCTCACACATGAACTGTGATGTAAGCTGATGGTAGACTGTCTGATCCAGTATCCCTTTGCAGCTCAAGGTACAAGTATGACCCAGAAGTAGGATGCACTGGTGACACAATCATGCCAATGGTCCTGTGTCTCCAGGCAGTTCAGAGCATAGGCAGAGCCCAATCACAAATCAAAGCATCAACAGTGCATGGACCACCTGATTCTGGGTGTCTCCAGGCAGCTCAGGGTGCACACAGTAGCCAGATGTGAACTGCACTGGCAGTGATCGTGGACCACCTGTTTCTGTGATGTGCAGGTCAGGATGTGCATAAATCCCAGACACAAACTACTGTGCCAGCAGCTCATGGGCCACCTGTATTAGTACCTCAGGTGGCACAGGTCACATGCAGGGTTCCAAGTGCAAATCCCAGTGTTAGCAGTTCGTTGGCCTTCTCAGTCAGAATCCGCATTCTGAACTGGGCACACAGAGGGTGGAGACTCAAACAGTAATGTCAGCAGGGTTGTGGGCTGCCTGCTTTGCCCCCAGGAAGTAGATGGGAAATACCTGGTTTTCTCCACATTCACTTGTGACAGTGATGTCAGCAGATCTCAGATCACCCAGTTCTGGGGTTCCAGAAGAACATTCTTTTTAGTTAATTGATTCTTTGTTTTCATAGTCTCTGTTGCACTGATTTCTGCCTTTATCTTTATAATTTCGTCCATTGTATGGGCCTTGGTTTTGATTTGTTCTTCTTTTTGTGGAAGTTTGATGTTTAGTACAGTTTATTTGAGCTCATTCTGTTTTCCTGACAGGTGAGCTCATCATCATAAGTTTTCCTCATAGGACTGCTATCATTGTACCCCATAAATTTTGCTATGCTTTATCACTATTATTATTTAATTGTATATAGTTTTTAATTTCATCTTTAATTTCCTCCATCACCCATTGTTTTTTTGGAAGGGTTTTGTTTAAGTTCTACGCCTTAATGTAATTTTTATGGTTTCCTTTGTCATTGATTTCCAGTTTAATTACACTACGGTCAGATAGTATGCATGGGATAATTTCAATTCCTAAAAATTCACTTAAACATGTAAGATCGGCTAATATTTGATCTATTTTGGAGAAATACCCATGCTAATGTGATAATAATGTGTATTCTGGTGTTTTTGGGTGAACACTGTAGACATCTACCAAGTTCACAGTCTTGGTTTGATTTGTTCACAGGCTTGGTTTAATTCCAATATTTATTTATTGTTTTTTTTTTTGCCTAGTTGATCTATCCATTTGTGAGAGTAGGGTATTATGATGCCCCATTAAAGTTGTGTTAGTGCTTGTTTGGTATTTTATGTCAGTTAAAATTTGTTTTGTGTAGTTGAATGAAACTGTATTTGGTACATAAATATTGAAAATTTCAATATCTTCTTCTTGGAGTTTTCCTTAATATGGAGTGACCTTCTGTTATGGTTGATACATTGTGTCAACTTGGGGAATCTGGAGGTTTAACTGAGTGATTTAGCAGGAAGCCAGAGTGCTTACTTTGTATACATCCTGAGCCTGTAGAAAAGGAAGGCCTGGAGATTGTGTGAGAGCCACATGCCCCCTGGGTGGGGGTAGGCTGTTTACAATGTAAGGGAAGGAAAGAAGCTGCTTGCAGCCATTCCTGCCTTTTGCTGTTTGTTTTTTTTGCTGTGCTCTGCTGCCCTGAACAGTTTGCCCTCTGCCATGTGCTACTCTGCCTCTAAGCAGCCAAGTATGGACTGAAACCTCCACAAACTGTAAGCTAAATAAACCTTTCCTTTCTTCATTTTGGGTGTTGGGTATTTTGTCTCAGCAACGAGAAAATGTAACCAAGACACCTTCTTTGTTTCTTTTGATCAGTTTTGGCTTAAGAATTGCACTGTCTGGTTTGTATACACCCCTGTATGTTATAGTATAGCCTGAGGCAGCTATATCTCTTCCCAAGGTGAGAGTCCAAGGATATAGATAAACCCAGGAGTACAGTTATTATCACAGGGAAGATGACTGATTGAGTGGTAGGGCAACAGAGATGAGGGAGGAGAAAAAACGAACTGATCAAAAGGGCCATCATCTGTGTAACCTGAG
>PVLD010025748.1:0-23241 GCA_004027595.1 Dinomys branickii
ACACCAATTAGCATAAAAAATAGTACAATCACAACTAATCTATAGACAAGGTGACATGGTCTCAACAGTGGTTATTTCTTTATCCATTGATATCTTCAAAGTGTAAATATATGAACCCATATACAGACATGCAAAATAAGTCAGACAATTAATCCTCTCAACAACAGAAAAAACACAAATACCAAAAATCCAAAGACAATAAACAAAACAGGCAAACAACAACAGTAACAACAACAACAAAAAAAAAAACCACCAATAGTTGCTGCTTTGCATATTGATATCTTCGAAGTGTGTGTGCAGGATAACACATACAGACATACAATATTGATCAAATAACCCGTCATTGATTATTTCTTAGCATTAAGTGATATAATACAATAGTAGAACCATGTTAGCTCTCCTGCATATATGTATATTCATATATACATACATACATTTTTGTCTCTTTCTTTTCTCCTTTCCCTCGTCCCATCTGTTCTTTGTTTTAGAACAGATTTCCTTCATGTCTCTTAGTTTATATTCCCACACTCGGGTTCTTACCCCAGTGATACAATACGTTGCCTGCACATGTATCGCTGATTTATTTCACTTATGAGTATGGACTCCAGTTTTGACCACTTGCCTACAAAGTCCCCATAACTGTCTTTCTTTATAGCTGAATAATATTCCATTATATAAAAATGCCACAATTTTTTAATCCAGTCTTCTGTGGATGGGCACTTGGGTTGCTTCCACATTTTAGC
This sequence comes from Dinomys branickii, assembly GCA_004027595.1. Taxonomy (NCBI): domain Eukaryota; kingdom Metazoa; phylum Chordata; class Mammalia; order Rodentia; family Dinomyidae; genus Dinomys; species Dinomys branickii. Next base: position 744 of record PVLD010025748.1, read on the forward strand.
TATTACAAATTGCGCTGCTATAAACATGGGTGCACATATGTCAGAGTGGTATGATGTTTTCAGATCTTCTGGGAAAATACCCAGAAGAGGAATAGCTGGTTTGAATGGAACCTCTAGACCTGGTTTGCGGAGAAATCTCCAAACGGCTCTCCACAGTGGTTGCACTAGTCTGCATTCCCACCAGCAGTGTAATAGAGTCCCTATTTCCCCACAGCCTCGCCAGCATCTGTTATTGGATGACTTTTTCATACTGGAGGCCAGGTGGTTTTTAGCTAAATTGCTGATTAATACAGCAACTGAATCAGTCAGTGGAAACCCAGTGTCTGTCTCTTCTTAGTCTACAATGGTGCTAGCACTTGGGAGGCTGAAGCAAGAGAATCACCACAAGTTTGAGGCCAGCCTGGACTACATAATAAGACCCTATCTCAAAAATAAATGAATAAATAAACCAAAAAATCAAAAAGAGGTCAGGCCTGGAGCCAAATTGCTTGGATTTAAACTCCACTCCACTCTCAGGGCGGCCATTAAATCGAGGCACTCATCTCAGACACAAGATTGAAGGGGACTGCAAAAATACCTCAGTGATCAAGAAAAATAATATTTAATGCAGTTTCTAAAAATGTGGATGAAATCCATCATGCGCAAAATAGCAAAACTTTAACCCATGTTTATAGCAGCACAACTCACAATAGTGAAATCATGGAAGTGACCTATATACCCCTCAACACATTAGTAGGTAGAGAAAAAGTAGTATGTATCCCCAGTGGAGTACAACTCAGCCATGAAGAAGGATAGATTTGAGTCACTTGTAGGAAAATGAATGGAGGTTGAGACGATAATACTAGGTGAAATAAATCACACACAGAAAATTTCTCTAATAGTTTCTCTCGTATGAGTGACCCAAAATATAACTAATTTTAAAAGTAAAATAAGAAAGATGTGTAGGAAATGGGAAGGCAGACTCAGTGGAGATAAGAAAGAGACCTGGGAGGAGCGGGATAGAGTAAAAGGGGTCTCAGCACTGTACTTACAGGTACCAATTCCCCAAGGTGAATGGAATTACTATGCATTGCAAATATATACTAATAAAAAATTTTAAAAGATAAAATAGCAGAAGTTTTATTAAGATAATGTGGCAAGTCATCTAGGGGCCAAAGACAAAAGGAAAACTCTTTTTCTCTATATACTGTAATTATTCTATGTTTACTGTAATATATATATATAAATTGAGAAGTAGTTGTATAAAATCTCCTGGCACTATTTCAAATTTAAACTTTTTTTTTTAACCCCATACAGACTTTGTGATCACTTTACCTTCCCAGCTTTAGTGGAAGTAAACTTGTCCCTTCCAGCTCTGTCACAGGTTTAACCCCTCCGTGCCTTAGTTTCTCCTTCTGTGAGATGGGTGGGCACTGACACCACCTGCCAAGGCCGATGCAAAGACTGAGCTACTGTGCGTGAAGCGCTCAGAGCAGCAGGCAGCGCTAGCGAAGACTCTCCGAGGAGCTGGGCCGTTGGAGGAAGGCCCAGGCCGTCACTCACCACCTGGCACTGCCTGGGCAGGAACGCATGCTCTGTGACCCTGGCCCGGAATCGGTGAAGTCTCAGCAGAGGCGCTCAGCAAATGTTGCTTGTTGGCTGCAAGGTGATCCGAAAGCGCTGCACAGAGCAGAAGGGACTGAGCTGGCCCTGCGTAAATACCAGGGCAAATCCAGCGGAGGCAAGGGTATCGAGGGCGCTGAGAGTGGCGGGACCAGTTAGGAGGAGCGGGAGACACCGAGCCGTCATGGGGAAGGTGGGATCCACATTGGCCTGAGTGGGCGAAACCGTCAGTGTGGGCAGAATTTGCAGGGCCGCGACGGAAACGTCGCACACGGAGGCGCTGACCCCGGGAAGGACCCATGCGGAGCACAGGCACAAACGCCAGCCAGGGGGCAAGCTGTGGGTTGACGGCCTGGCACACAGGACACGCCTGGGAACTGCGGGTGACTCTCAGCACCCCGAGTCTCCCGGTGGCACCCCACTGCCTGACTCCAGGGACAAATCTGAAATAAGTAACGTGGATGAGAGACCCAGGGCCTATCAGCACTCGTCCTAAAATACTCTGCTGGAATTTGACAGAGGCTCCAAGGAAACCTTCAGCAGCGAGTAGAGAATATTCTAAGCTCAAGTACTCACCTCTAAATAAAAACCGGAGGAGGGATGTTTTTCTTTCTTTTTTTGGTGGGGGTATGGGAAATCAAACTCATTACCTCGGGCCCGCCAGACAGGCACTTATGCCGCTGAGCTATATCCGCAGCCCTCTGAGTGGCTTTCTTGCTCACTTTTTTCTTCTGTAAGATCCTTGAGGACAGAAGCTATGCCTTAGCCAGGTGTGGTGGTGCATGCCTCTCATCCCAGCACTTAGGAGGATGAGGCAGGAGGATTGCTGCAAATTCAAGCCCAGCCTGGGCTATATAGCTCTGAGGGAGTGGTCTTGATTCATTTCTGGGTAAATCCTTCTTCTTGTGTCCTTCTTCTGGGAGGATGTCTCTTGCAGCGGAGCAGAGACCATTTCTGTCTTCTAACTCTGGAAATCTCTGCCTTGATGCTCGCAAACACTTCAGTCACTCAGAGCCACACAGGGAGGCAGAGAGGAGGGATGGGCAGAACCTGGATCTCCCATGATACCGCCAAGGCCCTCAATGAACCAAATCTAGAACTGGCCACCCTCGGCCCCTGGCAGAGGGATAAAAATCCACCTGGCACTTGGACCCATTTGAATCAGGGTCACTGAGACTCAAAGTGAACAGTGGTTATGACTTTGCAAAGACCTGACTGCCTCCCTGTCATGGCCTCATCCAGTGAGCATCAATTTTTTTTATATTGTTTCTTTTGAGACAGGGTCTCACCGTGTAGTCCAAGCTGCCCTTGAATTTGCCATGGAGCCCAGGCGATCTCCTGCCTCAGCCTCACAAGTGCTGGGATTACATGCGTGTGCCACCAGACTCAGCTGATGTGTTGATTTTACCAGGCTCCCTCCTTCCTATGTGCAGAAGGAAGGAGCACTGTAAATGCCAAAACTGCAGATTCTTTGTGTCGGAGAATCAGTATTTCTAGGGAATAAGACATTGTAGCATGTGCTTATTTTAAATGCGTCCTGGCATGGAGACTCTGGGCTTCCAAATCAGGAAATCATCAGGCTCCCTTGGCCACAGAGCTATCTCACTGTCCAAGCCGACAGCAGGTGGATTTCATTCAAAGAGCCAGCTGGACCCTGGGGCTTCCTGCAAGGGGGACCACGGGTCAGATGCTGTTTCATTCATAGCACAAATATTTGCTCTGCGCTGGAGTACAAGTGCCATGTTAATTAGACATAGAAGTGCTGACTTGAGTCACAGAATGCAAGCAAGAAAGACTCCCCATTCCTGACTGTAAAAGGCCAGGGTGAGAGGAGAGGCAACATTCATACCTCAGCAGCTTAGTGATTAGGTGGCTTCTCTGATGAAACGCCAAGGGGTCACAGGAGATGGTGACATGGAACACAATTCCAACGAACCCTTCTGTTCTGCAGCTGATAGCATTTCAGAACTTCTTTTTCTTTTCCCCCTTGTTAATTTTAGATGTTGTCAATCTAAAAATCCACTCATGTTTTTTAATTCCTGCCCGCCCAACAGTGATGCATCTCCCTCCTCCTGTGTGAGCAAGTCTCTGTGCATCGTTGTCTCCAAGGAGGTGCGTGGCGGGGTGGAAAGCACAAGGGTGTAAGGGACATTTTCCTTCCTTAATGTTGTTTTCAACAATTTAAACCATCGATTAATTTTTTAGGTGGTGAGCTGGGCATGATGCCACACACGGGTAATCCCCCAGCACTCGGGAGGCTGAGGCAAGATTTCTGTGAGTTTGAGGCCAGCTGGGGCTACAGAGTGAGCCTGCTAAATATCACCATGCTTTCATCCCGGTATTCAAGATGCTGAGGCAGGAGAATCAATGTGAGTTGGAGACCAGCCTGGCTACATAATGAGGTCAAGGCCAGCCTGGACTACATAGTGAGACCCTCTCTCAGCAGTCACTGGTGCAGCTCAGTGCTGGCCAGGGGAGCTCTCCATGTCCTAGCATGGGGACTCTGGGCTTGCAAATGTCCCTTGAGGCAAAGAAGACCTGGAGGGAGCTTCCCACGCCTGGGGACGCATTTTCTGGCTAGGTAGCAAAAGCTACAAGTGAAAGTAAGGTGTCTAAGTACATGGGGGGAAGCCTTCAGGGTCTCTCAGCACCTGAGTGGAGGCCCGAGGGTCACATGTGCACACCGACCACTCAGAGCCGACACTCAGTGGGATTTCTCTCCACGTTAAGGTCCCTGTGTCCACTTGGAAACAAGCCTGAAATCCTGACTCTGGTGAGTCTCAGGAGCACTCTAGACAGCTGCACTCTTGGAGAGGTGTGGAGGGCTACACCTTGCCTGCCAGCAGACTGCTCTAAATAGAGTCCTGCTGATAGCCCGGGAAACTCTGCCTCAGATCTGAGGACAGGAACATCAGACCACCCAACCTTATTCTGTTTGCGAACAACAGAAGCCAATCTCAGCTAATTTTACCCAAGCCACGATGTACAGCAAGGATACTGAACAGCTCACAGGAGGGCTGGGCGGGCTGGGGAACCAGGCTCCTGAAATGGGCTGGAAACCAAGAGAGGACACAGCCCAGGTTACTCCACGGGACACTGCGGCCCTAGTCCCCACTGCTGGCCACCGGTTGACACCACCACTAGTGGCTTCTGAATACTCCTGGAACCTCTTGCCTCCTCCTTGTCATCACGGCCCAGAGAGAAGGATGTGACCAGCCGAGCCTGGCTGTTGTCCCAGATCCCTGATGTCCTACATCGCCCCAAAACCACGCAGCGGGGAAGGCAAAGTGGAAGAAAGCTGGAAGAGGAGACGACAAGCAGGCAAGATTCGCCGCCAGTGTCCACTGCATCCCCAAGCTCTCAGGGAGAAGAAGGTGCTAAGGCTCCGAATGCTCCAGCTTTCCAAGAACTGCCTTCGAAACATCCACACCCCACTTCCCAGAGTCAAGTCCCCATCGAAGCTCTGAGTGTCCCTTGAGGATGGGACTGTACCTAACCCAAGGCCCAATTCCTGCCCTGCTCTCCTTCCCGCTGGTCAGCGTTCCTGTTGTCATGCCCGATCCAGGACTCGAGGTCTTGCCAGGCCCCAAGTTCAGAGCAGCGTTCTGCACTTCATTTGTCAGCACCCTCCACCTCCGGCGGGGGCGCCCTGTGGGCTTCCTGGAGCACTGAGGAGTGAAACCAAGGTAAGGACCGCGATTTAGGAGGCTGTTTTCATCTCCTTATAGGCAGAACTATATTCTCAGGGAAAAAACCCAAGAAGGTGGCCTATTTTTAAGCTGTTCAGAAGCAAGAAAATACTATTCACAATACATCCAACAGTAAACAAGACACATGCTGTGTTTGAAGCATTGGTAGAAAAACAGACGCTTGATTAAAACAGGGGGGAAGATGTTCATAGACCAGCTCCAAATCGGTTCCAGGGCAGAGGTGGAAACATCATCTGAGGTGTCATGCACAAGGTCATGTTTGTGGTCAGGGGCACGGCCGCTTCTCCACTGTCGGGTGATGAGTGTAAGGGATGGACGGAGCCTGGCCCAGGTCCAGGGGTTCTCTCTTAGGTCTGGAAGCACTAACACCTGCTCTGGGAAGGGTGAAATACACGAAGTGTAAAGGTATGGTAAAACTATCTCTCATGTGTCAATGAGTCACAAAGCCTTGGAAAAGTATGTAGCTACGTGGGCAGGTAGGTGCAGATCTCTAATCCCAGCACTCTGGGAGGCTGAGGCAGGAAGATTGCCAAGTTTGAGCCCAATCCAGGCAACTTAGTGAGACCTTGTCTCACAATTAAAAAATGTAGTAAGGGTTGAGGAGGTAGCTCAGTGCAAAAGCCCTGGAGTCAATAGAACTGAAAAAAGTACTCAGAAACCCTAAAGGACCAATAAATGCTTATTTCTTTAAAAAAGAAAAGTAGGGGAATCTTTCCAGTGCTGCTTGTTTTAATTTTCCTTTTCTTTTTCACTAGTTCACCATATTTTGAAGGGTCCAGTACTGTTGATTTGGCCAAAGGATGGGCAGAGTTCTCCTCGGTTGTGACGCCTTCATCAGTGTCCCAATCCTCACGAGACAAACAGCACAGCCAATTGCAGGATCTTGAGAGCCACAGCACAGTGGCCTCAAAGCTGGCAGCTGGCCAACGATAAACAGGTTCTGGCTGGTTGCACCTGAGCCTTGGAAAGCTGCCTGTGCCCAACCCTGAGGTGGGGTGCGGAGCTAGGACAAGAACAGGCAGGCTGCTGCTGAGCTACACAACACCGCGGGGATCAGGCTAAGATGTGCTCCGCAGTGGAACCCAGGGGAAAGGGCCCGAGGGACAAAAGAGATGGAGAGAATTTTTAAATTCTAAGGGCTCCTCCAAGGGCTGGTGGTCCCTTCACCCGTGGTTCGTTGATCGCTTTGCCAAAGGAGTTAGCACGGAGAAGTGTGGCTGCACCGCGGTGTGCTTTTCCTCAGAGCACCTGTAACTGCCACATAAAACATACCCAGGGTGCACAGCGCTCAGCTTCCTGCCAGCCGCTTCCTGAGCGTCACAGCAGAGGCTGCAGCATGGGAGGAGGGCTCTGTGTGACTCACGCTCATCTCTTTCCACTCCTCGATGTCCCACATGCCCCTGAAAGGCACTTTAGCCTGTTATTACCTCGGGAGCACCGACATTTCTCAGGGGACCTCCCTACCCCCGGGAGCTTTAACTTTTTCTCCTACAAAGATGTAACATTCTTGATGAGTGAGTGGACTTATCAGGGTGGTTAAGGCATAAGTCACTCAGCCTCCCCGTCTTCCCACCTGCGGAAAGCTGCGTAGATTTACCCCAGCGGCCCAAAGGCCCGAGGCGGGTCAGCAGTTCCCAGGGAGACTTCCCCAGGAGGGGCTGGAACTTGGGTGTAAGTGTTCGGCTCGTTGATACATTTTGGGATTCAGAAGGAAGTGAAAAATGACTTAGATCCAAAATTCAAAGGTAACACATGAGGTCCACAAAAGCTAAAGGTGCCATGTATTCCAGTTTATACAGATGCCCACAGCCCTTCCCAGATCAGCAGACAAGCCAGACTCACTGCACCGAGCAGGCAGAGGCCGTCAGGACTGATTTTCGCTTGCTTCCTTCTTCCATCTCTGGTAGGCTGAGGCAGGAGGATTGCAAGTTCTAGCACAGTTTGGGCAACTTACCTGGACCCTGTCTCAGAATTAAAAATTTAAAAAGGATTAGGATTGTGGCTCAGTGCAAAGGCCATGGGTTCAAACCACAGTGCTGGAAAAGCAAACAGACAAACAAAACCTCTCCCTCCACTCACCTTCGCCTGCCAGTCTCAGAACTGACAACCCTCCCCACTCCCCACCCCCTCAGAGCTCCCTCGGCTGTCAGCCACTCTCTACTCCAAGGAAATATTTTCTGAAGTCAGCGGTGGCACAGAAGCCAGGCTCTTGTTGGAACTTCCAAAACCAGGACTCACCCGCAGGCCCACTTCTCTGGCCATGTCAATCTATTTAAACTTGTGCTTTCTCCTCTGGATGTACACTCCTGCTCTCATGGCCTCACCCGTTTCTTACAAGCTGATAACGTGAAGGTCTCTGTCCGTCCTTGAACTCTCTTCTGAGTTTCAGAACATTTCCAACTGCGTCTGGCTACATCTGCCTGGGTGTCCCAAGGCCCCCAAATAAACACATCTAAACCCAAACCCATGCACTCTCATCTGTTCTCCAACTCTCTTCCCCCAAGAAAATGCCTAGGTTTTATCAACCTAAGAACTATCCAAAACGTTATCATCAAGCCAAGTAAATAATCCCAAAGAACAGAGTAATACAGCGGATGTGTGTGACACTATAAAACAGGCAGGAAAAACACTGAAGAAATAACCTCAAAGATTATTGAACAGAGAAGCATGCCAGGACAGTGAATTTAAGCCGTATCTTAGAGACCACTGGGGAAGACTAGACATGTCTAACAATTAAGAAATAATTAACTGGTGCTATTTGCTTGGATTTAGTTTGCTTAGGTCTATTATTTCCAATTGAAAAGATCAAAGGACATCATTGCCTGGAATGTGCTATTCACTGTTGGCTACATGGACTTGCTGTTGGATCTCCCGAGGCAGCAGGAAGGTGCGGCACAGAGCAAGTTCACAGCTTTTCCTGTGTGCTATACGAAGGGCCAGACCAAGAGCAGAGTGAGTCCTGCAGGCACCAGAGGAGCCAGGGAGAGAAAACAGACGCAAAAAACCTTACTTCTTCCATGCGCTACACAAAGTCCTATCACTTTCGACAACTGACTCCAAGGTGCCAGAGAACTGAATTCTAATCAATATCCTCCCATCTCCAGCTCTAATATGTTTGTTATTCACTGGCCTTTGGCAAAAGACTTAAACTTCCTGAGACTATTTCCGATCTAAAAATGGTCTGTCTCACAGTTAAAAATCACTTGACAAGGATCAAGCTCAAGGGAGATGCCTAAACCAGGCACGGTGGTGCATGCCTGTAATCTCAGCACTCGGGAGGCTGAGGCAGAAGGCTGGCCATGAGTTCAAGGTCCGCTTGAGCTCCATAGTGAGTTCAAGGCCAGCCTAAAGTGTACACAGAGACCTTGTCTCCAAAACCAGAGAAAGACATGGCTAAGCATTTGAAATTCTCAGCCTTACCGGATGATTTACAGAATGATCAAAAATAATTCTCCAGTTGCCAAAAAACAAAGAAAAAAAATGGAATACTGTTAGCTTACATTTCCAGGAAATGTCAAATGAAGCTATTTGGAAAATCCACCTGCTGTGCCTAAGCCTGAATCGAAAACAATAAATTATCCATTTTTCTCTCTGGCATTTAACTTCTACTGAATTAATCTTTTTCACAAAACAAGAGCATGGCAGTAAATACGATGAGTCACTCCTCCCACTTGGTGCCAGCAGCAGCCCTTTCCGACACAGCGCGAGTAAGGAGCCGGGCTTCAGAGACAGTGTGGTATACAGATGCTCCTTTCCACTCCTGGCGTTTGTCCAACAGCCAACCCCAAGTTTCATTATCCCTGTATCCGACACAGAGGAGATCTCCACAGCCTTCTAGGAATCCGTGCTAGTTGGGCCCCACCACCCCACCCCGTCATGGTCCAGGGCCACAGGCCCCAGCTCAGAGTTCTTTGAAGAACACACGTGAGCTGCTTCTTACTGAAAACAAAAAATTCTCTAAAAATGCTGGGGAGGATTTTCTCCTCAGAATAAAGTACAGAAGCCCACTGGGCTGAAGACTACCTGTGATATGGGGGAAGGACATGGGAAATAAACCTGCTCGTAGACATCAGCACCAGCAGGTCAGCCACTCAGCCGGGTTAATTAATGCACAACTCTTCTACTGTCTCCCAGCCACATGAGGCTCTCTCTCACCAGCAGCTGGATCCCACATGGTCCCAGTGGCCACGTTCCTGTCATGAGTACCCTCCCCCACTCTGCCCTCCTCTGGCCCTGCTGTCTGTGAATTCTGGCTAGCTCCAAAACCCTTGGAACGAACACAGGGCCTGTGCCGGACAACTATCTGCTATGAGATGAGGTTTCTAGGAACTTGTGTGACCACGTGACTCTGCAGTCACCCCAGGGCCTGGTGTCAGGCTGAAACAGAAGGCTGTGGCAGATGGTGTGGGGAGGTTAGGCAGAGCGCTGCCCACAGTGGTCTGTTGCTCCTGCTGCCAGCCCTGCCTCTGAGAGCAGAGCTCCTCTTGGGGGGTGATGAGCCAGCCCCAGGGGGTTCAGCCAGCCAAGGCTGCCCACCCCCATTTCTGTCCCACTAAGGTCCCAGTGAATGGGGAAAGGTTGGCCTTGTGACTCAGACGGGGCCACAGACCTCTGGGAAATTCACTGGGGTTCTCAAAAAAGCCCGTTTCCCTAGTCACTAAGCCAAAAGACGTGTGTCCTGCTCACGACCTGGAGAGACTCTGTGCACCACTGAGGGGAGGCTCCCTCTCCACACCCACCTGTAGCCAAGTTTAGCCTGGATTCTACCTTCATGAGTTTACAAAGTTTCATTTTTCCTTAAGCCACATAATTTGTCATTTGTTCCTTGAAAATTTCCCCACTGATAAACACTGCCTCTCCTCCCCTTCCCAGTTTCTGCCTAACTTATTGTGCCAATTACTCTTCATTGTCAACGTGACTGGATTTAGAGCCCGGGAGAGTCTCATGGGGTGCTATACATGATTGGATTCACCCACTGAATTTTACAGCTGATGTTCTGTTAGGGGGTGGAGCCCAGTTAGAGAAGGTGGGTCACTGGGGTTGAGCCTTGGGAAGGTCTATCTCTCCTGCTCTCTTCCTCTGTGCTCTGCTTCCTGACCCCCATAAGGTGAGCAGCTTTGTTCTGCCAAGCTCTTTGCTGCGATGTTTCCGCCTTGAAGCTAACCAACCATGGACTGGACCCTCTGAAACCGTGAGCCAGAATAACTCTCTTAAGTTCTAGAGATCAGGTATTTTGTCCCAGTGATGAGGAATCTGACCAATACACTTATTTCAGTGATTATCTTCCTTCCTCTTGTGGTCTTGCCTAAAATTCTCTATCTTCCCAGTCATTCCTGACCCCTGCAGCCCTTTAAATTCAGGTTGATATTGAACTCTTACGGGAACATTTGCCATACTAACCCAAGCTGTCCAAATCTCCAGAGTTTTCAATGTATTTGCACATTGGTATATCTCACCCCATAACCATGTCTAAGTGCTGTGCCACAGTGCTAATCTCAATCTTGCTGTAACAGTGTACTTTCATCTGTTTTAGACTTATATGAAATATGCTTATTTCCTGGTGCATCACCATTTTACACAAAAAGAATAAGGGCTGTAACTATTGCTCAGTTCCCTGAGTTTGATCCTCAACACAGTGCAATCAGCAAACCAACCTTAAGAGTGACTGTGAGGTGGGGCTGGGTAGAGTTAGAAAGAGCCAGATAATCTGTTAGAGGAGACAGGCCCAGAGTCCACCCTTCCCATAGCTCTTCACAACCCAATCCTGAATACTGATGGTTGTAAAGCCAGAAAGAAGCTGGGCATAGTGGTATGTGGGAGGCTGAAGCAGGAGGAATGCCATGAGTTCAAGGCCAGCCTGGGCTACAGATTGAGTCCAAAGCCAGCCCGAACTATACAGCAACACCCTGTCTCAAAAGCAAAACAAAAGAAACTAAGTAGTTGTGAAGATAAAATGTTCCCCCAAAGTCTCGAGGTGGGGCTTCAAGAAGTTGATTGGGCATTGGAACACTACCCATGCGGGAATTAATCCACTGATGGGCTCACAGCCAAATGTTCTGTTAGGAGGTGAGGTCCAGCTGGTGGAGGGGGTCTCTGGAGCTGTGACGTTGGAGGAGGTTATATCTCTCTCTTTTTTTTTTTTTGGCCTTTATGAGACAGGGTCTCGCTCTGTAGTTCAGGCTGGCCGTGAGCTCACTTTGTATCCCAGGCTGGTCTTGAACTCGCAACGCTCCTCCTGCCTCAACCTCCCGAGTGCTGGGATTACAGGCGTGCGCCACCACACCCGGCTGGGGGGGGTTATCTCTCTATCTCTCTTTTTTTCCTGTCTCTATCTCTGTCTCCATCTCTATCCCTCTGGCTCTTCCCTTCCCTCCCTGCTTCCTGGCTGCTATGGGGAAGCAGCTTTCCTCCAGCAGGACTTTCCACAATACCATTTCTGCCTCGCAGCCAGCCAACCACAGATTGCACTCTCTGAAAGCTTCAGCCAAAATAAATCTCTCCTCCTTAAATCGTATGTGTCAGGTGTTTTGTCCTAGTGATGGGAAAGTGACTATTACAGCAATATGTTCATTAAGGAAAATTGAAAAGTAAAAAAAAATAAACACACACACACAAAAAGCATTAGTTTTTTACAAGTCACAGTTCACACTGTTTTTATTTCCTTCTCATCTTTGGCCCACACAGACTTATTTTGTTTTGTAATCCCTCAGAGTTCTTCATGATAATGAAGAATGAATGTTTATCAGTGCTTAAACCTAGGCTTCACAATCCAAGCAAAAGCTTTTCTTGTAAGGTTCATTCTCAAAGACAGAGATGACAGTTATAAAAATATGTATCTATAAATGTGCATTAAGTGAGCCTCAATAAAATACTTCACAAGCATTTTTCAGCACTTCCTGTGTACACCACACCAGAGCAGCTGCTTCCGGGAACCTGAAGAGGAAAGTCACCACCCTTATGATCTAAATCAGATTTTAGGCTGCTGTTCAACTAACATCAAACACGTTTGTTTCACTGTGAACATATAGCCATATTCTTCACTTGATATAATTCAATGAGTCTCTAAAAATTTAGATCCTCCACTATCTATAATCCAAAGCGAACAAATTTTATTATTATTTATGTTTCTAGTTTTCACTTCACTGTTGGAGACGGGAAATACCAAGCCTGCTAAAATAGAACCAGATCAGATGCCTCTGTCTTCAGCTAAAAAAGAGAAACCTGTTAGCGGAGAGTCTACCTTGTACCTAGCATTTTACACAGACTATACAGCATGTGATCCTCACAACAGCCTGAGGAGGTAATGGTAACTATTTCACAGATGAGGAAAACAAGTCTCAAGGAAATGAACATGTTTGCGAAGATCCTAAGACCTAGAACCTGGATTAGAGGCTCGGTCTAGAGCCCAGGCACTCTTCTCACTGCACCATCCTACCTACGAAACAGTTCTCTTTTTTTTTTTTTTTTTTTTTTTTTTGCTTTTTGAGACAGAGCCTTCCTATGTAGTTCAGGCTGGCCTTGAACTCACTATGCAGTCCAGGATGGCCTCAAAATCACAGCAATCCTCCTGCCTCAACCTCCCAAATACTAGGATTACAGGTGTATGCATTCACACCTGGCTAAACAATTCTCTTTTTCTGCTACCTGATCCCCACACCTTCATCATCCACACAAAAGAAGCCTAACAGGTCTTTGTTCTCCTATAAGAAAACTGCAGTATCTCCTTGAGGGTGGGAAGTTGAGGTCTATGGGAAAGAGAGAAGATACAGAAAATGTGCTCAAACATGGCCACCATTCCTCAGCCTCCGACATACTGAGAGAGGTGGAAGTCACAAACACCTTGCCCAGAACTGTTGTTAAAAATTCATGACTTCTTCCTGGGGAAAAGTTCCACACCCTCACAAAAGTTAAAATACTCACACAGCATACCAGGTATATTAACTTCATCTTATTTTTTTTTAAATATTGTTCATTTGTCTCTGAGTGTTTATTACCTGGCCATCCATTTTGATTTGCTTACAGAGACACAAGTCAATTTCTTCTTACTAAGGACTCCTTGGCATTCAGAACTTCACTTTTTAGTCCATAGTTGGGACAAAGGGTTTAAACATTCTCTCCTGGAAATGGTCATTAAGTACTCAACCACCAGTCACCGGACAGCTATGTGCCAGACTCCAGGCTTGGAGACACCAGGTGTGTTAGCTCTTGAATGAAATTTGCTGTCTGGTAGATGCTGAAGGTCAGGCTTGGAGTGCCTCCTTCACAGACAAGTCCTCCAGTCAGTGATTTCCTCCGGTAGTGACTTCTGAACATCAGCTCACTGCTGGGTTAGTCATTCTCAGTGCAGTTGGTTTTGCTGTAGGTCCAGAAAGCAAATGAAGAGAATAACTAATGCCTGTTATGATTGCTAACGCACAATGTTTACTGTGGACCAGGAAGTCCAAAACACCTTAAATATAGTGGTCTGTTTAGTCTGACACCCATCTTCATTTTATATATAAAGGAACCAGGGCTTACAGAGATTAAGAAACTTAGAGTGGCACACTCCTTTGACTCCAGCTACTCAGGAGGCTGATGCAGGAAGATTACAAATTCTAAGCCAGCTGGGACAACTTAGGGAGAAACTGTCTCAAAAAAGAGCCAGGTATGGTTGTGCACACCTGTAATCCCAGCATGTGGGAGGCTGAGGCAGGAGGATCGTCAAGAGTCTGAGGCCAGCCTGGCCTACAAAGTCAGCTCAAGGCCAACCTGAACTGCATAACAAGACCCTCTTTCCAAAAGAACAACAAAAAAAAGAGCTGAGGACATAGCTCACTGGTGGAGTACTTAGCAAGCATAGCTGAGGCCCACGTCAATCAAAGTACCGAAAGTAAAGAAGGAAGTCCACCCCCACCCCTTATCCAAGTTTACACGGCTATTAAATTCAAAATTTGAATCCAGGAAGTTGGATTCCAAAGCCCACATTCCTAAGCAGGAGGTAGTGTAAATGACATAAAATACCTGTTCACAGAAATCATGGGAGAAAACTTCCCAAGCAGGAATAACAAAATCTGACATACAAATAAATCAGGCATATAGAACTGCAATTAGCCACGATTTTAAAAAACCTACACCAACTCATATAATGGTCAATATCCCAGAAATTCAGCACAAGAAGAGAATATTAAAAGCTGTTAGAGAAAAGAAACAAATCACCTATTAAGGAAAGCCCATCAGAATCACAGCAGACTTCTTGATACAAACCCTCAAGTCAAGGGGACCTTAGAATGAAATATTTCAAGCCCTAAATGAAAACAACCTCCAACCCAAACTGATGTATCCTGAAAAACTATCTTTCAAAATTGATGAAGAAGTAAGTTACTTCCATGACAAAGAACACCTGAGGAAATTCACAACCACCAAACCAGCACTCCAGAGTCCACATTCCTAACACTGCTATCTCACATGTTTAGGTTGGAGGTAGCCCAGACACAGTCAAAAGAGCAGACAAATATTCCCCCTCAAATGCTATCTATGCAGCTCCTCTCATAGCCCTGAGCAAAGAAATGGTTAAAAATGAGGCGCTTTAAGTGTTCTGTGATTCCGAGCAGTTCTGTGTGTGAAGCACATCCATTACTCGGCAGACCATAAGTGCTGACTCTTCAGATCAGAAGAATCACGCTGAGGCTGAAGTGGTAGTGATTCAGAATTGACAAGCTTGGAGAGCCTGGAAAAATTCAGGCCTGTTATTAGCATTTGATGGAATCGGTATTTAGTACACGACATTAGAAAGTATTACAGGAATAAATCAGCAGGTTCCAGGAACATTTTTGAAGCAAAGAATTTTTAAAAAGTGCTATATAAGAAGTAGCAGCTATTCTTAGAAATGAGTCCCTTGAGTTGACAGGATGGATTTAGGTGTTTTTAGTGTCTATTTTCAGAAATATCCAACTAGCACTATGAAGCGATCTGAGCAAAAATAATGAAAACCATCGAAACCCTTTCTACCACTACAAAAGATACAATACAAAGTTGGTGTATGCTAAGAAAAATATTCACTTTCTAATGATCATACATGAAAATAATAATAATTGTTATCAAAGAATAGCCCTCACGTTCACTAGGATGGCTACCATCAAACAAAATAGTGTAGCTGCTATGGAAAACTCGAGGGAGGTTCCTCAGAATGGTAACAGAATTACCATATGATCAAAACAAAAGAAGTAAAAGCAAGATTGAAAGTGTACTTTGTGAGGGTGTTTCTGGAAGGCATTAGCATTTGAACCGGCATTCTGCATAAACAAGGTTGCTCTCCAGTAGATGTGGCCATTCCCTGATCCACTGGCTGCTGGATAGGTAGCAGAAGGCTGAGAAGGGGGGAATTTCCTTTGCTTGAACCGGCTGCAATCCACCCTCTGGCATCAGTGCTCTGCTTCTCAGGCCTTCCCACCCCAGGACGACTTGTACCTTTGGCTTCCCTGGTCCTTCAGAGATAACCATTAGCTTTCCTATGCCCCCACTGTGTAGATGGTAGGCTGTGGGACTTCTCCATTTCTGAAGATGCAGGAGTCACACCTCTTAACAAATGTCCATGTGTGGACATACCGACAGACCCTAGTTTCCCTGGAGAACCTTAACTAACACACCCCTGTATTTCTGGAGAAAGCAAGAGCCCCCTTTTGCACAACACTGAGAATAAGGTGATGTTATATGTCTGTGGGAACCTGAAGGACATACCGGGTCCTAGCCATCGGGGCCTGTGAGTGTGAGTGCATTGGGGAATAGCATCTTGCAGATATAACCAGGCTGTGATGAGGTTCATGGTAGGTGAACTATTAAGATGGCTCCTATCCCAAGGACTAATGTCCTCCTGAGAAAAGACAGGCTGAAGTTGTAGCTCAGTAGTAGAGAGCTTGCCTAGCACCCTTAAGGGTCTAGTTTGAGCTCCAGCACTGGGGGAAAAAGTTGGAGCCAAACACCTAGAGGAGAATGTGAAGATGGAGACAGAGGCTGTAGTGATGCGTCTACAGTCTAAGCAATGAACCAGGCCTAGTGATGCACGCAGGTCCAGCCTTCTCCAAGGCTGAGGCAGGAAGATCGAAAGTTTGAGCCCAATATAGGCAACTTAAAGAAACTTTGTCTCACAGTTTAAAAATTTTAAAAAAAGAGTTTGAGGTTTAACTCAGTGTGAAGGCCCTGGATTCAATCCCCAATACCAGAAAAAGGAGAAGGCCGGCTACAGTCGCCAGCAACCAGGAGAAGCGGAGGGACAAGCATGGTCTCCCTCAGCCTCTAGAAGTCCCTGCTGGCTTCATGTCGGTTTGGGTTTTTTAAATCTTTTTGTTTCATTTTGTTTCCTTTATTTGGGGGCAGGGTGCTCAGAGGTAAAGCTCCTGCCCAGCATGCTCAAGGCCCTGGATTAATCCCCAGCACTGCGGGGGCGGGGCAGGGTGTGGGGAATGAATGGAAATGGTCCCTGCTAGCTGCCTGCCCACCAGTCAGAGCCCGTGCTGCGCGCCTGGAACATACACAGCCTTCGTCCACTGGATACGTTCGCACTTGGGACCTGGAGATGCAGCTCGGCGGTTAAAAGCACAAGGGCCTGCACTCAATCTCCAGCCCACCCCCCCAAAAAGTTTAATTTTAACAAGAGAAGAAAATCATAGTTAACGATATATGCAAAGCGGGAAGCAGAACAAGCATTTAAAGACACACTACGGAACGTAGGGGTCAGAAATGAGAAAAACATGCAAAGCGAAACCAGGACAAAAATAGAGAGGGACGTATAAACATGAAAGCAGCACTGGGCAATTTAACATTCGCAAAATTAACCTGAAGGAGATAAAATAAATAAAGGAAGACAGCAAACATTTAAAGGCGGATCTCTAGACAGGTTTAAGTGTGTCCTTTTCTACAACGCAACCAGGTTAAAAAAAAAAAAAGGAAAAACATGACAGTGTAATCAGTAAGATGCACTTAATGGATATGTCAAGAACTGACCTCAAAATAGAGAGCTTCCCCTCTTTTCAAGCATCCATGGGATACTCACAGAAATTGCCCTTAAAGAAAACTTCAACTCAGAAAAATAGAAAAAGTTCAGATATCCTGATTTCAATATAGTAACACCAGGGGAAAAACGTTTTTTTGTTTTTTGAAACAGGGTCTCAATATGTATAGCCCACGATGGTCTTAAACTTGCAGCAATCCTCCTGCCTCAGCCTCCCAAATGCTGGGATTAGAGGTCTGCACCACCACACCTGGTGAGAAATTAATTTTTAAAAAGCAGAAAAAAGAACCAGGTATGGTGGCGCACACCTGTAACCCCAGCACTCAGGAGGCTGAGGCAGGAGGATTGTTGCAATTTCAAGACCAGCCTGAGCCACAAAGTGAACTCAAGACCAGCCTGAACTGCGTAGCAAGACCTTATCTCAAAAAGACTAAAAAACTAAAATAAATAAAATATTAAAAAAGGAGAAAAACAAAAGGAATGTACCACCTAAATAGGTTAAGTCTCCCTCTCTCTCAGGCAACCCTTCAATCAAAGAGAAAATAAAAATTGACATTTCAGAATATATGAAATATGGCAATAATGAAAATACTACAAACCAGATCCACAGACTCCTGTATAGCTTTAGATACTTATGTTTAAATAAAAAGGAAACAAATTAAAGTTAAGCTCAGACTATGAAAATTTTTATGGATGTAATGTCTACTGCAGTTCACTATAGTATTTCTCTCTGCTTCTCAATGATTTAATGTGACCAAGCCTTCTGTACTTTGTCACAGAAAGTGGGTTCTCCAGGTGACTATTTTGGTGGGTGTCAAAATAAGAATTTATGGGGTATTATTGTTGGTTCAGTTTGAATTAAAATATATATATTTCAGCAAGAAAATTAAAACAACTCAAAATGCAAGGTTTATTTATTTTTGTTTGACAAGATAAACAGGGGAAAGGCAATAAATGGAAAAATACAGATTAATGAATTAGGAAAGAAGAAAAAGTAGAAATATCAGCACTCGGGAAGCTGAGGCAGGAGGATCATGGTGAATTCGAGACCAGCCTGGGCTGCAAAGTGAGCTCAAGGCCAGTCTGAACTGTATAGGGAGATTCTGTGTCAAAAAAAGACAAAAAAAAAAAAAAAAAAAAGAGAAGAAAAAATAGAAATAAATCCTAAGAAGTGTTTCTTTAAAAAAAGAAGAGAGAAAGAAATAGGCAAAATATTAACTAGCAAATCAATGGGGGGATATCTTGAATACACAAAATAAGTGAACTATCACATAAAATCGCCACAAATACTGCCAACTTGGGCTGCGTAGTGAGGCCAGTTCAAGGCCAGCCTGAACTACATGGTAAGATCTTGTCTTAAAAAGAAAGGTCACAAATACAGAAGAAATTTTAAAACTCCTAAGAATTGACTTTGCTCAAATTTTCAAATAAACTTGAAAAATTTCAACGATCTGAATACTAATCTAAGAAAATGTAATTTAACTAAACTTTGCAAGAGACAAGTTCTCACCAGACCAACTATAGAGAAGAAACAGAAAGTGGTCCAGTCCCTCTCCACTCCGAAACACAGCAGCCAGGCAAGTTTGAAACCAACGGTTCTGATTTGGGCCAGATGTTATTGTCACACAGAGAGCTTTTTAAAATTCTAGGAGCCCGGTTTCTGCCTCACACCAATTAATCAGGCATCTTTGGGAGTTATCAGTAGTAGCTGTAAAGCTCTCCAGATAATGGTAATATGCAGCCAAGGTTGAGAGTCACAACTCCAAATTGTTGAAGATATTTATGATGCTAATTAAAGTGACCCGTGGCATAGAAAAATAAAAGAAAACATCCAAATTTATGAGTCATTTGCAAAGTAAATTCTTCATGCTGTGGTCTGTTTCTGTCACTCTACCCATAGCTCCCAAATTCCTGTGCTAAACTAATCTCAGCTGCAATAGTATTAAGAGATGAGTTCTTTGGGAATTGTTCATGAGGGTGGAGCCCTCAGGAGTAGGATCTGAGGACACTGGCCAGGCCCTTCTGTCAGGTCGGACGCCAAGGGGCAGCCTTCTAGAAGGACAAAGCTTCCTCGGACGTCAGGTCTGCCGATGCCTTCATGTTGGGTTTCAGATCTCAGAACTATGAGCAGTGAGATTTTGTTGTTTCCAAATTACCCACTCAAAGCCGCAAAAGTGAACTAAGATATTTTATAATAGTACTATTCATACTATGAGTCAGTGGTA
This sequence comes from Dinomys branickii, assembly GCA_004027595.1. Taxonomy (NCBI): domain Eukaryota; kingdom Metazoa; phylum Chordata; class Mammalia; order Rodentia; family Dinomyidae; genus Dinomys; species Dinomys branickii. The sequence goes on from PVLD010025748.1 coordinate 20,267, forward strand.
AAACCCTTGCCTAGCCTGTAGGAGGATTCTATCTCCAGCACAGAAAGAAAAAAATTACCTTGTGTATTAATTTGTAGTGCTACTATTTAATAATATTACTTGGTAATAATATCAATGAATGTAACACTGAAATGAAAACATGTCTGATAATAGCACACACAGCCAGGCTTGGTGGTGGTGCGCACCTGTAATCCCAGCACTCCGGAGGCTGAGGCAGGAAAATCGTTGTGAGTTGGAGGCCAACCTGGGCTACAAAGTGAGCTCAAGACCAGCCTGAACTGCATAGTGAGACCCTGCCTCAAAAAGACAAATAAATAAATAAATAAATAAATAAATAAATAAATAAAAAACATATACACACACAAGAAAACTATAGACCAGTATCACTAAAGATTATCAATACAGAAAAGACTCGATTGTCAGCAAGTAGAATCTAGCAGTACGTTAAAATAATAATGCACAAAGTAGGTTCATTCTACAAAAGCGAGTTTGGTTTAATATTAGAGAAATTTATTATATAGTTCACCATATTGATAGACCTAAGGAAAAACTTGTCTATATGGTCATCTTTAAAACTGTTATAAAGGCCTTTGGTAAAAGTTCAGTATGGTAGCGTGGTGTGGTGATTTGTATCTTTCATCTCAGCTACTGAGGAGGGTGAGGCAGGAGGATACTTGAGCTCATGAGCTTAAGACCAGCCTGAGCAACATAGCAAGACATACACCCTACCTCAAAAGAAAAAATCACTTCTTTATAGAAAACTAAGAGTGCTAGATAGATATTTCCTTAACATGACAAAATGATCTCCTCCAATCCTGCACCTGGAGTCCTGCCTAGTGGAGGACATGCTCACTCTACTCCCACAATCAGTCTGAGAACAAAAGTTGTGCCCAAGACTGACTTCTCCAGGTTTGAGGCTCCAATGCTCTGGGAGGTCCTGTGACTGATCAAAGAAATACCTCTCTCTTCCAAATTCTCTGGTTTGTTCATTCCTGGTTCACTGTCTTCCCCTCCGTTAGATTCCAAAGTCCGGATGAGCAGGATCTGCCTGTTGGGGCAGCGTGCACTCAAAGCCTCTGCTTCCGGGGCAGAGTCTGGCTTGTAGTAGACGCTCAGTAAATGTGTGTGAGAGAGACGGAGAGAGCAAGCAAGAAAGAAGGAATATTAAAACTAAGCCCAAAACATAGCCCACTGGTGAGCAATGCAAAGGGCTATTTATAAAAGATAAAGAATTTTGTTTGTTTTGTAGCTCTAGGGATCAGATCCCACCCAGAGCTTTTAGGGCACTAAACAAGTACTGTTTCACAAAACCAGGGCCCTGATTTCCTTTCTTCCTTCCTTCCTTCCTTTCTTAATTTAAAAACAGCAGACACCATGTTCACAATTTCAGCATTCCTTATGTATTGTATCTCTAACCTTTTTTTTTGCTTTTTGCTAAGTCCACCTGCTTTGAAGCTATGGTTTTCATCAACTACCTTTCTTCTTGGAAGTGGTCATAACAGCAGCTCAACTTTGATCCTCAGCTCACACTTGATCTACAAAAGAAGCTTCCTTATACAGTGGTCAGCTGGTTTCCCTGCACACGCTGCACTTGCTTCCAGACCTGATTAGTAGACTCACATCTCAATTTTTTTCCTAAAATGGTCTCGCTATGTAGCCCAGGCTGGCTTCGAACTTGCAGCAATGCTCCTGCCTCAGTCTCCCCACTGCTAGGGTTACGGCTGTGCACCACCGCACCCAATTTAGATGCCTCACACTTTATACTTTCTTTTTCCAGCTGGGGTTTGAACCCAGGGCCTCCCACGTGCTAAGCTCTCTGCCACTGAGCTACACCCCCAACCCCTCACCTAGGTTTTGAAGGGAGTTATATCTAGAGTGAGGGTCACTGAGTACCAGGGAAGAGGCTTCTATTGGGGTTGGGGTATGTTAGTGGTTAGCGCCTGCCTGGCATGTGTGAGGCCCTGAGTTCAATCTTCAGCAGCCCCCCAAAAAAGGCATTTTATAAATTCTGAAAAGCGTGACACATATTCCCCCTGAAAGGAAAGGACTAAACATTGATGTGAGATATTAATAGAAAAATATGGAACCAGACAGAACAAACGAAAGAAAGTCTATGGCCATTTTCCCCAATATGTTGTTACAAAAAATTCTGAAACAGCAGTTGAAAAAATTTTATAGAGCATAGCTATGTAGCCACCATGCACACCCAACTGTTAGCTTTTGATTATGCTTGCTACATCTCTCTCCCTAAACCTCTCTCCGTCACCAACCAAACCTCCATTTTTTTTTTTTTTTTGAGATAGGGTTCAGGCTGGCCTCAAATTTACAGCAATCCTCCTGCCTCAGCCTCCCAAGTTCTGGGATTACAGGCCTGCACCACCATGCCTGGCTACTTGCTCCTTTTTTTGATGGATTTCAAATTACAGGACTTCCGGGAAGATGGCGACCGGGTAGGCAGCAGAGAGAGAACCTCCCAGAGGATTACCACCCAAACAATGAAATATAGCAATATGAAGACAGAAATGAGGACTTCCGGGAAGAAGACGACCAGCCAAGAGAGCTAGTGCGGAGGGAAGAACGGCTTCAGCTCCTGAACCCGACAGAGAACGCGCTACTAGGACAAACTGGGCCAAACCAGGCAGCACTCCGGGATCCCGCTCAGAACCCCACCCCCGCAGCCAGTGCTGCACGACCTGGAGCAACAGCGACCGGCCGGCGGGATCTGAGTCGGGGAAAATCTCCATCCAGGGAAAAACATCTGAACGGCACTCCTGTTTGCACGATCACAGGGTGAGTTAAGTGCGCGCTCTAACCGGTTTTTCCTGAATCGGGAAGAAGCTCAGCCCAGCGAGAGACATCAAAGCAGCTTTAAGGACTGCGGGATCTCCCGGGTGGGAAGACCTACTTAGGCGCCCCAACGGGTTTTGTGAGGGGGGAAGGAGCTCCACCCAGGGGGGAAAACCTGAGTGGCCTAT
>PVLD010025749.1:0-23243 GCA_004027595.1 Dinomys branickii
ACTAAATTTGCATGTCTGTATATGGGTCCATACATCTACAATTCGAAGATATCAATGGATAAAGCAACAACTACTGTTGAGACCATATCACCTTGTCTATAGATTAGTTGTGATTGTACTATTTTCTATGATAATGGGTGTCTGTTTGTCAATATGTTTTTGTACTTTTATGTTTCTAAAATAAAATAAAAAAAAAAAGGAAAAAAAAAAATCAACATCTCTGTGCTTATGATACCAATACCTACTCTCATTAATTGTCTATTCCTGTGCATGCCAAGCACTTTTCACATCTGTTTATTTAAATACTATGTGCTATGTTGAAAAGTGTGCCAAGTAGGGTAAAAAGTGAGAATGACGCAGCCCCTGGTGTCTAGTAACTCACTTATACACAGATAACAAGGTGAAGGTACAGAGAGATGCACCGGCTCTCACTGCAACACAAAGGAGTATCAGACAGTGTGAGGGAGGCAAGGCACCAGGGCTCAGTTTCTCTGAGTGGGTAACACCTAAGTCTTTAAAGATGAATAGGAATTATCTTGGCAAAGAGCTTGTCAACAGAGGGAACAAGGCCGGGGATGTAGCTCAGCAGCACAGCACCTGCCTACTAAGCACAAGGTCATGAGTTTGATTCCTGATACCAACAAAAAAGAAAGAGGGAACAGCGTAAGCAAACACAAAAGTAGTAGAGACAGCATGAAACATTTAAGGAAACAACGAACACCTGCCAGATGTTGCTGAAGGGCAGTGAAATGAGGTACTGGAATGGGGTGAAGAAAAGCCATTCAAAGACAGGAAGAGGTCAAGTCAGGAAGGCAGACAACTTATCCAAAAGACATGATGGAACAGGGCGGAAATGATCCAGAGAATATTCAGTCAATAGATTATTCACATGGCAGTGTACAGAAGATAAAAATGGCAGAGAGAAGTCTGGTTAGAAGCCAAACTCACCAGCAGCCCATGCCTGTAATCCCAGCTACTTAGGCTGTGGATGGAAAGTTCAAGTCCAGCATGGACAACGAAGGCAAGACTCTGTTTCAAAGGAGAAAGAGAGAGAGAGAGAGAGAGACAGACAGACAGACAGACACAGAGAGAGAGACAGAGACAGAGACAGAGACAGAGAGAAGGAGAGAAGGGCTGGGGGAGGAAGACGGAGAGAGCACTAGGGATGTAGCTCAGTGGTGAATAGCTGGCCTAACATGCTCAAGGCCCTAGGTTCAATTCCCACTAATGCAGGGGAGAAAAGAAAAGTAATTAGGAGACAATTGCAACTGTCCTGACAAAAACAATAAAGATCCTAAAATCATGAAATGAAAGCTACACCAAATATTAAAAAAACAGACTACTATTGGTCATACTCTTAGACTCGCTAACCCTACCCTAGAGGTCAGAAAACTTTTTCTGTAAAGACCCAAATACTGTAGTAAATATTTCAGGCTTTATGTTCCATATAGTCTGTCACATCTCTTGTTTTTCGTTGTTCTTTAAACAATCCCTTCAAAGTTGAAACTATACTTAGTTAATGAACCATTTAAAAAAACAAAAACAAAAAGAAATACCGTAAGCTGGATTTGGGATGTGAGCCATAGTTTGCTGATCCCTGCTGGACACAGGTGAAGTGAGGATTAACCTTCTTATGAGATTAATATTCCTAAAATGCTACTTGCATATTAGTCCCCTACTCCGAAATCTCCACTGGTCCTCACTGCCCAATAAGTAAATTCAACCCCTATGACAATGGGGTTGAACAACAACCCCTATGACACTCTAGCTCTGACCTACCGGTCTAGGACCGTAAACTATACATATGAGCAACCTTCCATTCTTATTAAATCCAATTACTTATATTTACCTGCCTGTGTGTCTTTGTGCTATTTCTCACCCCAGTTCCTTCTCCAGCTCAAAACTTACTCAATACCCTTCCTTCAAAGCACAAGCCAAATGCTTCCTCAAAACTCCTAAAAAGCATTATCTCAATTTATCTAATACTTGATCACTGCTTCAAATTCTTCAAATAAACTAAATTCCTTACGGGTAGGTAACAATTTATACTACTGCCTATTGATGAATCTACCATACAAAGAGTAAATGAAATAGTATGTGTGCATATGTGACGCATATGTACACTTTTTTCTCAAATACCTGGGTATCTAAAAGCCAACAGGGTTTCAATCATATGTTTGTCAGTAACTGAACACTTTTAATTCTATGGACACAACCTGAAAACTGCAATAACCAAAGAATGACAGTCCACAAACACATCTTTCCTGTTCTTCACATGTTTTGAGGCCTAGTTACTAGATCAGTCCAAAGTTTACTTAACTATAGGTTTGGTTTTTTGTTTTGGTTTGGTTTGGTCTGGTCTGGTCTGGTTTGGTTTGAGACAAGAGTCTCACTAACTTGCGCAGGCTGGGCTCAAACTTTGAATGCTCCTGCCTTTGCCTCCCAGAGCACTGGGATTACAAGCATGAGCCACAGGGTCTGGCTTACTTCATCTATTTTTGAAATACAAATTAAGCTTTTACAGTGACACTTCTTTAAATTCACCTTCAAATCTTTCAACTATTACTCAAATTTAAAAAGTCTTACAAGTGTACACCCCCAAAAAGTTACACACGTGGCCTAAATTTTAGTAATAAGATTCTTTATGACAGTTCACATTACCAAATGGTATTACTGAGTTCATTCATTATTCAAGGATACAAGAATTCTTTATATTCCATGAAAATTTAAAAATAGTCCATTTTAGTTCACTGTTGATAAATAACCACAACCACTGAATTTCTTGAACTAAAGGATTCATCTTATATTTGCAAATATATGCTGAATCTAAGTCCAAAATGTGAACTATTACCAATTTTACTACCCAGAGAATGTCCAAAAATCTATAAAAATTCCTCCATAATACTTGCGCACATTCCAATACAAACTCTTTAACAAAAGTTTAAAACACTTTAGCTGTCGATGTAGCTGAGTGACACTTCCCTACATTACACAGGCCCTGGGCTCAATCTTCAGTACCTCAAAAAACAAAACAAAAAAACCCATAAAGTACTATATACAAAACCTCAAGGAATACTCAAAAAGATGGCTGAAAACCGAGACTTTTTTACTCTTAATTTTAAACACACTGGAGGAAAAGCTTGTTTACAACGCAGAAAGGGTATTATTATTTCCTGAATCATAGTATTAATAACTAATTAGAAGACAAGACCAGGAGCCAAGGACTCCCATTTCTCAATTCCTGTTCTACCACTGGCTTTGTTCTTGGACTGTACATGTTTCTCCATGCATACAACGTGAAGAGATGAACTGACATTCCCAGGCTGTAAGACCTGATTATGAAGTACTTGAGGACCACGAAGGGAAGCTACTGTAACCATAAAATGTCATATTTGCTTAATCCAAAACTACAGCTACCTGTTAGCAGCAGCTACAAATCCAGTCGTCACTTTTTTTTTTTTTTTTTGTATCCTACAGCAAATCTGTTAGGAAGGTTCGTGTGTTACTAAGCTGGTTTAACAACTTCAGAAAAAAGAATTTTTCTAGTAATCTTTGTTTTCTCAAAGACCATGTTATTGTCCAATCCAACCTTTTGCAAAGAGAAACATAATCCGACTCTTAAGAAATTAGCTCTAGACATTAATAAGCCCATACTCGATGAATGAAGACTATTAGGGATCACAGAGGAACTTTCACTGCTAATATACCAAAAATGCGACCCCTGAAAATAATCCTAGAAAAGTTTTATTGAAGGGTAAGTCCCTACACTTTCCTAAATTTCTTTTTAAAAAAACCTCTAAAAGGTTTTTAGGCAGGGGACAACATAAGATTTGTTTTAAAACCTGAACTAATTCGCTCGGTAGCTCCAGCACCTGCTCGGTGCCGAGCGACATGACAGACAGGAGAGGCAGGTCAGGAAAAGTGCTGAGGCCATCTCCGGCTCCGCTGAATGACAGTAACAATGCGAACCCTGACAAAAGGGCTGGGAGGACACCCAAAGTCCCCGCCCGGCAGCACTTCTGTCCGGGCGAGCCCCAACATACAAGGCGACAGATCCCGGGAAGGCCCTTCCCTGACAGGTCCCGCGGGCGGAGACCTCCGGCCCCCGGCTACCGCGAGAAAGTACTGCCCTCGGCGCCGACCACACGCGCCAGCCTCCCCGGAGCCGGGCTCCGCGCGGAGACCTCCGCTCGGGCTCCGGGCGGCGCGGGTACGCGTCCTGCCCCGGGCAGCGCCGTCCGCCCCGCGAGCCCGGCAAGGCGACAAGCGGGCTCCGTGGGAGCCGTCCTGCGCCGGGTGGGGGCGCGCGGCGGCCGGCCGCTCCCTCCCCACGAGGTCTGCGCCCTGGTCCCGCCCGCCGCCGCCGCGGGCCGGGCTGCAGAGCTCGCGGCCGGCGGCCTGGGGCCCTACCTGAGGCTGTGTACCAGCTCCCGGCGTGACTGGCTTCCCGGCAGACCACTCGGTTGGACATCTTGGCGCCTGTGCCGCCTATGGTGCACGAGGATGAATGAGGAGCAGGCGGCGGCGCGGCGGCGACGTGAGCGGCTCCGCGAGGGGACGAGACGCCGCGGGCCCAGCCCAGGAGGAGGCGGCGGCGGGGAGGGACCGGCCCGGCCCGGGAGGAGGAGGAGGCGGCGGCGGCCCGCGAGAGGGCGATGGCAGCCGGGGCGGTGGCAGCAACGATCACCACAAACTCCGACGGCCGCCGGAAGATGGGGCCCACGGCGGCCTCGCCCGAGCCCAGAAAGCCTGGCCCGGCCCCAGCGTCGCCGCTGCTCCCAGCCGGGGCTGGTTCCGCCGAGCCGCCCTCACGGCCCCCAGCCCGCCCGCCCGGCCGGCCTCCCCTGCCACCGCGGGTGACCCCACCCCCGTGACTGCGCGCCCGCCCCGCCCCGCCCCCGCGGGGCTCCCGCACCCTCCCCGCCCCCACCCTCCCCGCCCCCACCCGGCGGGCCTCCTGCCGTCCGCTGGCCCCGCCCCGCGCCACCTCCCGCCGCGCCGTGAGGTTAACGGCGGAAACCGGACGGGCCGCGCGGCATCCGGGGTCGGGCCGCCCCGCGAGGAGGCGCGGCGGCCGCGGCTCCGTGTGCGCAAAGCCCAGGGCCGGGGCCTGAACCGGGGAAGGCAGCCCCAGAGCCGCCGACGCTGCCTTACTCGCCGCTCTCACGGGTCCGGCCCACTGAGCATGCCCAGCGCCGCGGCCGGGCCCGCCGAGGACTCGCCGCGTGCGCGCTCCGCTCTCCGGGCTTTAGCGCCAGCAGAGGCTGGGGGCAGGGCGCGGGCGGCAGGACGCAGCCGCAAGGCAGCCCCTTCCCCCGCCGCTTCTTCGGCGGAGCACGCAGCCGCGGCTCCGAGGGAGAGTCCGGCCCTTTCCTCGCCGCGCGTCCTTAGTGGTTTCCGCCTCAAGGTTCATCCCGGCCGCGTGCGCGTGTTCGGCCAGGAAGTTGGTTTGCAAAAGCGGGCGCTCGGAAAGTGTGTCGCGGTCCTGGCCTGCGAAGTTCTTGCTTCGCGGGGTCACCCTTACCGCGGCACGTTTATCCTGTTTCATGTTATGTTCATGCAGGTGCCTGTCTTGTCTTCCTAACTGAAAAGTGACGGAGCTAGCCTCCATGATTCCCAGCTGTAAAATGGAGTAACGCTCAAGCCCTGCACCTAGGATTGTAAGAGTTAATGTGAAAGACCTGCAAGGTAGGCGCATTCGACAGTGACAGTGTGCTGGTGCTGCCCTTCAAATCCCAGTACCCCCATGTCAGTGAAAAGAATCCCTTTACCGCGCGTAGTGTTGAAGCCTGGAAACCCTGCTACTGTGAAGGCTGAAGCAGGAGACCAGCCCGGGCAATTTAGCGAGACCCTGTCTCAAATTTTTTTTAATAAATAAAAGGATGAAGTGCGGTCAGTGGTAAAGGACGGGTGGGGGGGTGGGTACTTCATAACTGTGGTACAAACGCAGCAAAGGAGATCACCTTGGACCTCCAAGAAGTGTTGTTAAGTGCATCATTCCAAAACCGTGACAAGTTGCAGGTCGTCTTAGGGCTAAAAACCATAAATTTTTTTTACCCTAGTTTCACTTCAAACTTCCCTGGTAAAAGTCCAAAGTAACGACTGGCTGCCTAATATTCCAAGTTTAGGTTTCCCTAGTACCATAATATACTGTACTGCCAGGCATGGTGGCACACGCCTGTAATCCCAGCATTCGGGAGGCTGAGGCAGAAGGATCATTGCGAGTTCAAGACCAGTTTGGGCTACAAAGTGAGCTCAAGGCCAACCTGAAGTGCATAGCGAGACCGTCTCAAAAAAACAAAATAATATTATACTGTACTTTTCTATGCCTTTTTAAAGGCATTATTCTGTTCCTTCTCCCACCTTTTTCTAACTTTAGAGCCCAGATTTTCCAACAGCCAAGTCTGGGCCCTTCAATGATAGACTTCCTTTTTCTACATAGTTATTAGGATAAAATCTCCACTAAATGTATACATTTCAGAACTCAAATTTTACCCTCTCCACGACTGACCTGGCAAAATGATAAGATGTGGGGAAAAAAATGAACATATACCTAGTAGCCAAAGCCACCTTAAGGACAACAGAAAAAAGAAAGCTGCAGCTCTAATTCCATGGTACTCTTTCGAAAACTCAGTGCTAAGTAATGAAAAAGTAAACCTTTCATTATGAATTTCAAGCACTAATACGGTGACTCTTGTGGTTATTGGTGATACTGTTTCTATGGGCGGGGTATATACAATGAACAAAGAAAACTTCACTTTTCGGGCCCTTCCAGGGACAAAACCAGATTTGTCTTGGCTGTGTGATGATGAGCATCCAGTAATTTAACCATTTCAAGCCTCCATTTTCTCACCTGTCAAGTAGGAATAGCCGTAGTATTTCGCTTGCTGTGAAAGTATATGAAAAGTTTATAAGCTGTTCTTTATATAACATGTTTATTATTATCCCCTGCTTCCAGTCATCCCAAACTAGTAATCTTATTCAAAGTTTACTTTTCCTCCCTATTAAAATGCTCAGATTAACTCTTATTTCTCTAAAGGGTCTCTGCAAAGACCACAATGCCAAATGAATTGAAAGCTTAGAGGATCTTCTATTATCTCTGCAATGCTCCTAACATATTCTACCCATAACTCTTATTCAAGTACAGATTCTTAAAAGACATACATAGAAACTATTCATTTATGTGCCTCTCCTAAATTAAGAAAGATTCACAGAATGCACACTACTTTGAATTCCAGAAGCTTATTTGGTACTGTTGTACAATTCTCATGTTGTTATCAACAATTTCTATGGTATCCAGCAGTGATTTGGGTTTGACATTTTATAAACATTATAGTAGAGGGCAAAGTTAATAGACAGTCCTTATGAGATCCTTCAAGAAATAATGAACTACTAGGCCCAGAACCCAACATTAACGCACCTATCTTCTAAAACAGTAAGTCTAACATTCACCACAGCAGCCTGTACTAGCAAAAAACTGAAAACCACAGGATCCATCAATAGGAGACCCATGCAATTAGGAGGCAATACATATGCTCCAGTTAAAAGAATGAGGTGATACAATATACTATACTGGTACAGACAAAGCTTCAAAACCATGCAAAAGTAAATTGCAGAATGATGTATAAAGTATACTACCATCCGTGTAAAAAATGAGTACTTGCACGTTCCTGTACTTCGAATACTTCTAGAAGAAAGCAACAAAATGTTAACAGTAATTCTTTCAGTGCCCACCTTTTCAGTGTATACCTTTGTACAGCTTTCAAAGTATACGCTATATAGTTATATTACCTATTCCAAAACATACCCAGTTTATTTACTTTGTTTGTTTGTTTTTGCGGTACTGGGGATTGAACTCAGGACCCTGTGCTTGCCAGGCAGGCACTTATTCCACTGAGCTATATTCCCAGCCCATATACCCAGTTTATTTACATCTTTAGGCTTGATTTTTGAATCTAGATGGGAATATTAAATTGACTAATTTTAGATTTTACTTATCCACAGTTGACAGCCTTAGGAACCCCATACCACCGAAAGCCCTATGGTTAAGAAAAACATTCTACAATGAAACCACAATGTTTTGAACAAATCAAGATTGAAGAGTTCAGCATAGAGAGGCTATTTTGATTTCAAATGAAGCTGGTACTGTAACCTAAAATCAGTCAGCTTTGCCCTTTTCTGCTGTAGAAACTAAACTTAAATGACATTAAGTACTATGTACCTGACACCTAGCTACGTACTTCATGTATTAATGATTTCTTTATGATGAAGATGCATGTATTTCCATGTCCTAAAATGAAATTTTGTACATACAGCTTTTTTCATATTTATTGAAGTGAAATAAACAAGATAAAAATCTTTTTAAAAAGCTGACACATTTTTAGAGACAATCATTCATTATTAATTGCCCTTTTTATCTCTAGTGGCCTATTTTTCACTATCTTACTTTTCTTCCTTCCTATTTTACACCAGAGACTTTTTAACAAGTAAGATTGTTACAGCCACTTAAAAGTTTTTGTTTTTACTTTATTTCTACAGTTTCATAGTATGTGTCAGTCTTTCAATTTGGTAATGCCTTCTTGGAATCCAGTCCAGGAAAATATCTGGGTAAAACGTTTTATTCTGTTCCTACAAGTATTGTCATGTTTCTAAGAAGCTATTAATCTTAAAAGCTCACTACACCTCATAAAGGAGATTTACACAAGGATCAGTATTTTTCCTCAACAAGCTCATCAGAAGTACAGATGATCTCTTCCTAGCCACTTTTGCTTTTCCTACTCCCAGTGTCTGTTTCCTCTAGGAATTTCTTCCTGATTTATGCTAGTGGTCCATCCACGAACCTAAGAACAGAATTCAAGAACTTACCCTTAAAGGACACAGTAGGTCCTATTCTAATCTTGTATTTATTTACTAGACAATATCTTCTCCATTAAGTGGTCAAAGGACAGAAACTTTCTATACTATCAATGCTAGCTACACATAAAGTGCCCCCTACCAAACTGTAGAACCTTTCTAAGCCAACCTCTTTTATAGTGGGGGGTATTTTTGAGACAGGATCTCGCTACATAGCACAGGCTGGCCTCCAGAGAGATGAGATTACAGGCGTGCACCACCACGCCTGCCTAAACCAACTTCTGTGTAACCAACTTACTAGAATAATATTCTCCCTTTCTTCAGTAAAATATACTTAGTGCCAACTACGAGCTAGTAGACTACACTCTTAAGAAACTCATACATTTGCACTCTCAAGTTTGTGCATGCCTAATGAGAACCAATTATGCCCTGCAACTTGTACCAATTGTACTACATACTGCCATTACATGATCACTACATAAACCAATGAAATACAAACAATGGAAAAGGTGTGTTGTGCTCAATGTTGTGTTCCCAAAAATTTCATGTTGAAATCCTGATCACCAAGGTGATGGCATTAGAAGTATGGGAACTTCTAGAGGCAACTAGGTCATTTCATGAATGGGATTAGTGAATGGGATTATGAGAGATCCTGGATAGCAAGCTAGTCCTTTCTGCAGCATGAGAACACAGACCAAAGGTGCCATCTATAAACAACTGCAGATCAGGCCTTCCTCAGACTACCTTGATACTGGGCTTCTCAGCCTCCAGAACTGTTAAGAAATAATTATTTTGTAAACTGTTTTTTTATTATAGCAGCCCAAAACAATTAAGACAAGGTGTTTGTACAGGTTAGGTTGGATGCTTTGGAAAGACTCAGTAGGGCCAGGGATAGAGCTCAGTGGGACAGGCACCTGCCTGGCAAGCACAAGATCCTGAGTTTGACTCCTGGTATAAAAAAAAAGAAGACTCAATAAAAGCAAATTAGATACAGGCAAGATGAACAAAGACTAGAGAAAAATACATATATAATAGTATACCAACTGCATGTCTAAAGTCTTCCAAAATCTTTGAAACAAATTTAGAGATCATACATTATAGGTGTGGTTTGTGGATGATAACACAGAATTCTAACCAAACCACCCACATCCAAAGAAGAGAAAGAAATCAAAGTATTACCAGTCGATTTTTTTTTTTTTTTGAGACAGGGTCTTACTTTGTAGCTCAGGCTTGCCCTGAGCTCACTAGGCAGTCCAAGGCGGCCTTGATCCCATGGCAATCCTCCTGCCTCTGCCTCTCAAGTGCTGGGATTACAGGCATGTGCCAACACACATGGCTAGATTAATGTTTTTTTAAATCTTTTTGAGACAGGGTCTCGCTATGCAGTTGAGGCTGGCCTTGAGCTCACTTTGTAGCCCAGGCTGGTCTCAGGATTTGTAGTGATCCTCCTACCTCAGCCTCCTGAGTGCTGGGATACAGGTGTGCACCACCACACCCAACTAGATTAATATTTTTAAGTTTCAAAAAAAGCCTGTTTACAGTATGTTCATTTATAATTCCCTACTATGGCTCCGTTTTTCACCCACCAGTGTGATAAGGGGCCTCCCACTGACTTCCCCTCTAAAGAAAAATCACAAATATACCTGAGAAGTAATAGTCTTAAACTGGCTTTGAATCACTGCACCAAACTCAGTCCTCCGTAACCTTGAGCAAGTTAACCAAATCTCAGTTTCTTCTTTTTTTATTCAAGGACCTGGGTTTAATCCCCATTACCACAAAAATAATTAAAAGAAACCTACTTCCAACTTTGGGAAGTGATGAATACGTTTTACCTTGATGGTGGTTATAGTTTCACTAGCAGATACCTATTCTGAAACTCATCAGCTTCTACATAATATATACAGCTTCTTACATGTAAATCATACATAGTGACATTCTAATATGCCAATAGTGATACTTTAATAAGTAAAGTGGGTATAAAAATTCCTCAATGAACTCTACTTCACAGGTTGAAGATGAAATGGCAAAGTACTTCCCATGGTCACTGGCATACTAAATACTAAGGAACATGTCAACTGCCAGAACCTACTTTCAGCTCTTACTGGAAAAAGTAGCAAATTGAGATTTTTTTTTAGACAGGATCTCATAATGCAGCTCCAGCTGGCCTTGAACAGGCTCTGATACTCTTGCCTCAGCCTCCTGAGTACCAGGATTACAGCCTGCACCATCATGCCTGGCCAAGAGTGAGAAGTTCAAGCCCTATTTTAAGATAATTCAGTGGAACACTGTAAGTAATGACGCACTAGGCAGAGCACTACATACTTACATTTCCAAAACTATATGCAACAGACTAAACAGTTTTCACAAATTCACAAAATCATAAATTACATACAGTCTTCAGGCTTTATGTAAGATGAATATGTATATATTTGTTTTTATTTATACACTATTATTTATACTAATATTTGAAAAGTTCTGGGATATTGCTTAGTAGCAGAGTACTTACCTAGCATTTGCATTACTGATGTTTTAATTAGAAATTATACAATGAAATCAAATGCTAAAATATCATTAAAAACACTTCTGTGGGTTAAATAAATCCAATAAAGTTAATATTTCTGGCACTTTATTGTATAATTGGGAGATACCAGTATTTCCTATTTAAATAGGTTTCACTACTTAAACATGTAAGTCTGCACATGTGAATCATAATACCACGTCTACTAAGTATTCCCTGTATTAAAGAGAACTGCAACACATGTATTATCAGCATTAAATTTCTAATTCTGCAAAGGCTTTAACATTTTTTCTTGGAGGCACAAGACTTTAATATGTCTCCAATGCAGTTTCCCAATTTTGAGTCTTGATACTTTGAAGAGGAAAATTGGGGGTAAGGGGATGGGCACATTGGTTATCTTGTGCCCTTTAAGATACTTAGCAGCATCCCTGGCCTCTATCCACTAGATGCCAGTAGACTCCTACCTCATCCTACTTGTGAAAACTAAATGTATCCAGATCACCAAATTATCCTGGGGGATGGAGGAAAGGGGCTAGACACGATCATTCCAATTGGATTTTTTTGTTTGCTTATTTTCTGTCTTTGAGACAGGGTTTCTCTATGTAGTTCAGACAGGTCTTGAACTCACTTTGTGGCCCAGGCTGGCCTTGAACTCAGAGACCCTCTAGCCTCTTGCCTCCTGCCTCAGCCTCCTGAATGCTGGCTTACAGGTGTGTGCCACCACACCCAGCAATCACTCCAATTAGAGAACCACTTATCTAGTGAATGTTCTTCCTTGCTCTCTTGAGATAATCTTCTCTAATGTATTCACAGGGGACAACAGAAATAGATCTGAAACTGAAAAAAATAAAACAGAAAATAAAACCACCCACCAGCTAATAATTTTTATTGCAAAGAGACTCAATGACATTAAGTGACACAAAGGTTTCTCACTAGCTATCAGCAACACATCCACAGAACTGGAGTGAACTGCCAGGTGCAGCAGTACACACCCGCACTCCCAGTACTCAGGGACCTGAGGTAGGAGGGTCACGAGGAGTTGAGTGCAGCTTGGGCTACATAGTGAGACCCTGTCTCCAAGGGAGGAAAAGAAAAAAAAAAGACAGGTGAATTCCACTGAAGCACTTACCAGTAGTGTTGTCTTGAACAAGTAACTTAATCTCTCCAAGTCTGTTTTCTCATCTGCAATATGGGAATATCTACTTTGCAGAGTTTGCTGGGTTAAGGAAACAGTATTATACCCGACGTATAGGACTGCAACATAGCTATCTGTGCATCATTACCCTAAAGCACTGAAAGATACTATATACCCTGTGTGAGGCTCTGCTCCACACCCCAACATTACTATGTATTAGAAACACCTGTGACACTCGGCAGACCTTGAACATGCCCACATACCCCCTTAGGAAAGTCCAGTGACAAGGCTGGGAAAACCGGCTAAGTTTTTATATTATACTTGATTCGGCTATACTTTCACTCTGTTGTAAAACTCTGTGGCCTTCGCACAAGAAAGAAGCAACTCATGGTAATTCAAGCATATAAAGTACTTCTCATATCAAAAACTCTGAAATACTGGCATTTTGACAATTTATTTTGAAGGTCATTTTAAAAACAAAGTTAAAGACAATCTGCGAAAAAATTGCACAGAATATGCTCATTAAATAAGTATGGCGATTAAATCAAAATAGGGTAACTATGTTCTCTTCTGGAAATAATTTCTTTTGTCCTGAATGTTCTTATAATTCCAAAAAGGAGGGAAAATTGTGGCAATTAAAGCTGCCACTTAATCATGTAAATCTACAGTAGCAACCAAATTTCTCTGTTCTTCCCAATACATCAGTTTCGGTCTTCAAACTGTGCCTTGTTTTTTAAAAGATAAGATGCTAGAAATTCAATGGGATTTGGTGGTCTGTAAGGGAAAAGAAATCCAAAGTTTAGAAATATATATTTTTAATTTTTTAAAATTTTATTTTAAAGAGAAAAAAAGAAAAATAACAGTAAGACAGAGTTTCAAAACAGGTTAGTAGAATTACAATAATTAATACATCATGTATTATTAGCTTCAGTAGATATTCAGAGTACAAGGTGTAGGCATGATATCTTGTCCAAACAATATAAACACAAACCTTCCTTTTCAATCAAGAGAAACTAGCTGTATAACTATCTTAACTATCTTGTGCATATTTTTTTTCTCTTTCTTCCTTTTCTCTTTCCCTGATTAGTTTGTCTTTTCTTGTGAACAGAAAAACATAATTTTTAAATGTGTTAATTTAAATGTATTGTTTCATAAAGACAGCACACCTTCTTACTTTTTATCTTACAGTCAAAGGCCATTTGTCATATATATAGAAAGTGAGAAAGACAACCAATATAGGCTCTAAAAGACAAATTTTTAAAGGTTTTAAACTAGGTATGTGCCAGGTGTGGTGGCACATGCCTGTAATTCCAGCACTTAGAAGGCTGAGGTAGGAGGACTGTTGCAAGTTCAAGGCCAGTCTAGGTTACAAAGTGAACTCAAGGCCAACCTGAATTGCATTGCAAGACCCTGTGTCAAAAAAAGACAAAAATAAACAAACAAATAAATAATTAGTTATGAACTCGACTCTAGACAACAGGTTTTAAATAACACCCTAACATCGGACTGCTTTGGGGTAAATAATGACAAAGGCGTCACAAGAAAGACTTCTGCAGTGCTGGCAGTGTTGTGTCTGGCTTCTTGATCTGAGTACACATTACATTGGCATGAAATGCACAACCCTCTGTATAGGTGTTATCCTTCAACAAAACAACAAAACCTGGGCCAGGGATATAGCTCAGTGGCATAACTCTTGCCTGGCAAGGCTGAGGTCATCAGTTTGATTCCCGTTACCAAAACCCACTTAAGACAATGACTATAGCATTACTAAAACATATAGCTCAAAAACCCAAGTGAATAATCAGAAGAATGAACACTGACTTAAACAAATTCTACTAGTTTTGTTTTCTTTCTGGTTTTTTTTGACAGGGTCTCACTTTGTAGTATAGGCTGGTCTTGGAGTCACTGTGTAGCCCAGACTGGCCTTGAAATCACAGCAATCCTGTCTCAGCCTCCTGAGTTCTCAGATTATCCAACTTACATTTCTTTTCCTTAAGAAACATTTCTATCTTCAAATAATTTAAAATAATTCTGCCAAGCATGGTGGCACAGCCTGTGATCTCAGCCCTCAGGAGGCTGGGGCAGGAGGATCACTGTGAGTTCGAGACCAGCCTGGGCTACATAAGCAAGTTCAAGGCCAGTTTGCACTACGTAGCAAGACCCTGTCTCAAAAAACCCAAAATTAAAAACACAACAACAAAGAAAAGATAGCCACATTTTAATTCTCAGTGGTAGAATCAAGATGTATTTCACAATCATAAATTTTATTTTACAAACAATCAAAACTAGGTATGTGTGGCTTCTTCTGTTAATCAGCTGGGATGTTGGTACAGGGGACCGAACCCAGGGCCTTGTGCATGCTTACCACATGCTGTCTCGCTGAGCTACACTCCTAGCCTTCATATAATTTTTACATAAACTAATATAGCTATTCTAACTTTATCACTTACTCTAAGATACAATGTTCAAGTTTTTATCAAGTTATGTCCATTTGCTACAATCGTTATTCCTATCCTTTGAATGAAACATAGTACCCATGTAATAAACGTTAACTAATCTAATTTACCAAACAAATTTTATCACTGTGTTTTTTGGAGTTTTTTTGTTTTGTTTTTTGACAGAGGGTCTGGCTATATAGTTTGGGCTGGCCTTGAAGCCCAGGCTAGCCTCAAAATCTTAGCAATTCTCCTGCCTCAGCCTCCCCAGTGCTGGAATTATAGGCATGTACCACCATGCCTGGCCTCATTGTATTTACTTACACAACAAAATTTGGGTAAGAATTACTGCACAAAAACATGTAATGACATGACTCTATGCTAATGAAGAAATATAATTAAAACAACTTGGCAACAAAATTTAGAACATTGTTGAAGCTACAGTGACACTAGAATTTGAACAAGATTTAGGGTAGAAATACGATACTATAAAAACAATATCCTTTGAACTAGTAAAACAGGAGCTGGGATATAACTCAGTGGCACAAGTACCTGCCCGGCAAGCACAAGGTAGGTCTTGAGTTCAATTCCTAGTACCAAAAAAAAAAAGAACTAGTAAAACAACTCTTTAGAATTTGTCATTTGAAAGGTAACCACAAGCAAAAGAGACATGAGAGGAGATGAACTGTCTACTGCCTGTTGGTCTGTAGTAACAAAGGAAACAATATAAAGTAACAGAGGATATGTGTAGGTTAGTTATGATACCATTATATTTTAAATTATCATGAAGATTATCGATCCATACAGAAAAATGTTGTCATTAAGTAAAAGACACAAAATCACATGTATACCATGATTAGGAATCTCTGGAAGTATGCGTATGATCTAAGATTGGTAGAAAAAGTGAAAATGTCTGACTGGAGATTACGCCTGGCTGCTTTTTAAAAAAGCTTAATAGCCATAAATTATAAAACATTATAGTAAAAACTAACATGAACTTAGTGAAGTCTTTTCTTTCTCTGCTACTCCCATGTGCAGACACTAAGGCCTTACCTTTCCTTCGCGAGCACAGCAAGCCCCTGTAACAAGATGGGCACAACTGTCTGGTCCAGGTAGGCACGGGTGGGCAGAGACTGCAGGTCCACCTTCTGCTTCGATGACTTCTCTGCATTAATCTTCTCATTTTCTACTATCCTCTAGTGAATGCAAAAACAACGAATGAATATTCCAAACAGCTGGATTATTCTGAGTGTTAGACAAAATGAATCATACCAACAGGAGGCAAATCAATGGCTATAAACTGTAAACATCTCTGCTGAGTTCAACCCTATCTCTAAATTTCATTTAAGCCTTTTCTCTCCAAAGACATCATATCTTTAAATACCACATCTCTAAATTCTAGTGTCTTTCATTTTTCCTGCCTTTTAGCTGTAAGAATAGCCCTTCTTCCTTTCTCCCCCCTTCTTCCTTCCTTCCTTCCCTCCTTCCCTCCTTTCTTTTATGAGAACACTGTCTTACAGTGTTTTTCTAAACAATAGATATGACATTAAGTAGCAATGAAAAACAGCAAGAAAGCTGGTCCTGTTCCAATTCTTTCATTACAGATAAGAAGAAAGTCTGGTGTTCATGTGTCTTTCACACTTCCGTAGCACTTGCTAAACTCCCGTTTTTATTTTTTTCAGTACTGGAGATGAAACTCACACTCTACCACTGAGCTACAACCCCAGCATTTCCTTGTTTCTATTTTTGTTTTTTTGAAACAGGGTCTCACTATGTAGTGCAGGCTGACCTTGAACTCACTATGTAGCCCAAGCAGGCCTGAAACTGTTGATCCTCCGACCTCAGCCTCCTAAAGGTTGGGTCTATAGGTGTGTGCCACCTGGCTGGGCTCACTTTTGTTTTTTTGAACAGCACTAAGGACTAAACCTAGAATCCTTGCACTAAGCAACATCCCCAACTTTTTTTTTTTTTTTTTTGAGATAAGGTCTCGCTAAATTGCCCAGGCTAGGCTGAACCTTGTGATCCTCCTGCCTCAGTCTCCCATAGTGTTGGGATTATCATTGTTCCCAACACAGCCAGTTTAAACTACCTTAAAACACAGAAGACAAGCAGGTCTCACAGGCTTAAGATGTCAGATGCCAGCCAATGCTCATTGTTTCTGTTTCCATGGTTACTCTGTATAACAGTGACAATGCTTTACCATTTGTTTCTTTCTTAAAAATATCCATGATTTTAAAGTGAATAGGTCAGGCTGGCCTTGAGCTCACTTTGTAGGAGTTTGTAATCCTAGCACCATGGGAGGCTGAGGCCAGAGAATCACAAGCTTGAACCCAGCCTGAGCAATTCAGTGACTTGGAGAGACCCTGTCTCAAAATTAACATTAAGAAAAAGGGTTAGGGATGTAGCTTAGCACAAAGGCCCAAGGTTCAACTCCCAATACCACGAAGAACCACAACAAGAAAAGTGAATGTGATATTTAAATGAACACAATTTTGGGACCAACAAATTTGTTCTATAATTTTGGAAAAGGTGGCCATGTTTGTGTTTGTGTGGGAAAGACAGCCACAGTCATGTTTGTCACCCAGCGCCATTTGCAAATAAGAATAAAACTTGGCCAAATGCTTCTGTTTGCAAACCAAACTGTTTGCAAATAATACCACCTGTGAAATGAGGTACCACTGTACACTATTTCACAACTCCAAAATTTGGAGGCTTTCATACATTTGCAACTGACATCGAAAATATCAAAAACTATTAAAAATTTTGCCATTTCAGAAATCTACTATTTTCCAGGCATCGTGGTGAATGCCTGTAATCCCAGCACTTGGAAGGCTGAGGCAGGAAGATTGCTGTGAGTTCAAGACCAGCCTGGGCTACAAAGTGAGCTCAAGGCCAGCCTGAACTGCATAGTGAGATGCTGTCTCAAAAAAAACCAAAAAAAAAAAAAAAAACCACAGAAAGCAACCTACTATTTTTTAAATAAATAGCTCTTGGGATGAACATAGTGGTTCACACTATAAACCCTGCAGTTGGGAGGATGAGGCAGGACTGCCAGGAGTTGAAGGGCAGCCTGAACTACAGGAGACCCTGTCTCAGAAAGCAACAAAAACAACAAAGAAATAAGTAGCTCTTAAAAGACAAAGAAAAAGAAAAAGAAAAAAAAAAAAAAAAAAAAAAAAAAAAAAAAAAAAAAAAAAAAAAAAAAAAAAAAAAAAAAAAAAAAAAAAAAAAAAAAAAAAAAAAAAAAAAAGACAAAGAAAGCCAGACACGGTGGCGCACACCTGTAATCCCAGCACTTGGGAGGCAAGAGGATCACTGTGAGTTCAAGACCAGCCTGGACTACAAAGTGAGTTCAAGGCCAGCCTGAACTGCATAGGTAGACCCTGTCTCAAAAGGACCAAAACAAAGACAAAAAAGTTCTGGATGTGCCCTTTTTTTTTTTTTAAAGACAAGAACTCAGTAAGTGGTCCAGGCTGGACTTCAACTTGTAATTTTCCTGCCTTAGCCTCCCAAAGTAGCTGGCATTACAGGTATGTGCCACCTTGCCTGGCTTAAAAAAATACTCCTTTTCATTTGTTTGATAATTTGGCATTTGTTTGTTTTTTAGGTTTTGTTTGTTTATTTTTTTAGGTAGGATCTCACTATGCAGTAGTCTAGGCTGGCATCAAACTCTTGGTGATTCTCCTGCCTCAGCCTCCTGAGTACAGAAACTATAGGTATATGCCACCATGCCTGGCTTCAGAACAGTATTCTTAACGATACTTCCATTCAACCGTATTCAAATTGGATATCAGAGTCAACAAAGAAAAAATATTTTTCTAGATCTAATTTTGTTTTGTAAAAGCATAAGAAAAAAATTTTAATCATTTATCTATAACAAATGTATCAAGGTTTCCTGGTGGTGCACACTTGTTTAGCCACAGGGTTCAAAGCCAGCCTGGGCTACACAATGAGGCCTAAAATACACAGCAAGATGCTGTCTCCAAACCACCCCCACCCAAAAAAAGAAAGAAAAGCAGGCAATGTCCTATAACTGTAACACAATTTCTTTTATGAGTCTTTAAACCTAATTTTGTAACTTAATTGTCTTTTCAATTAATCTATAAAATGGCTGTTTATTTAACCATGGATTGAGAAATGTATTATTGTCCATCACTAAATCTCAACAAACACCCATAGCATTCCATTTCTGAAATTCTAATTGAGCCTTTGTAAAACTTATCTTTCCATTACAGAAAATATTATACTATTTGACCTTTCTGAAAACTGACATCACTTTGAATGAGTTTTCTTCCATTTTGAATGAAAATCCACTACATTCAAAACTTCAGCTGAATCACAATAAAGAAAATGAGGCAATGATCAAACCTCAGAGTTTTCTCAGAACAGTCCTAACTTCCTATTGCAGAATTTGTCTACAGTGTATTGTTAAGAGTTTCATGACATTACAATGCCTCCAATAAGAAAAAGGCCTAAACAACAGTAACTTGTATAATAAATTCTGACTAAATCCTCTCATTTATCTCATTCAAGCATCTACTGAATATTGCTGAGTGAGGTTGCAGTATTAGAATTAATTTATTAGACATGAAGAGAAATGTCTCTTAAAAAAAAAAAGTAAGCCAGAGGTGGTAGCGCACACCTATAATCCCATCATTTAGGAGGCTGATGCAAGAGGACTGCCACAAGTTTGGTACCAGCTGGGGTACACTGTAAGTTCAAGGCCAGCATGGACTACACAGTGAGACCTGAAAACCTACACACTACTGTGACCAGTGGGGAAGGGACTGAAGTGAGTTCTATTATTGCTCCAGTTTACTGTGTTCTATCTCAAGAACTTACAGGATGCAAAACCTGAGAGGAAACTTGAGCTTAGCCTAATTAGACTCTCTGAGTTGAAAGACAGAGTTGAAAATTCTGGGAGGTGAAGAGCACTAAAATTTGCAGTGCAGAGTACCAAAAAGGAGAACATTGCATGGAGAGGAGAATTACACAGAAAGAGATGAGAGACTGCCTCCCAGTGCCCTTAGACCAGGAAAAGCACCACTCAGAAAGAGCAGGAGGAACAACCGTGGAGAGCCCACACAAGCCCGGAGGAAGTGGCATGACTGTTACCCAGAGCGGGAAAAACCTCAGATACATGGAACGTTCCACAGAGTACTGTACTTAAACGCAGGAAATCGGGCTTAAGCTGCAGAATGGTCAGGCAGCACTAACAACGGTGATCAGCAAGCGCTGCAGGGCACGGTGATGGCGCATGCCTGTAATCCTAGCCTTGGGGACCCTGTGGCAGGAGGATCACTGCAGGATTGAGGCTGGCCTGGGCTACATAGCGAGTTCAAGGTCAGCCTGGACTACCCAGAAGATTGTCTCAAAAAAAAGGTGAAAGCAAGCATTAAAAGGAGCAAATGGATTTTAAGGACCTGTGTCCTAGAACAAAATTGAAAACTATGTGAAGAAATACAGAAATGTCCCACAAGTGTAGAGCATGTGCTTAGAATGCACCAGGTCCTGGGTTCAATCCCCAACACACATCCCCCCAAAATAATCACAGTTACTTAAAAACTGTGATAAAATTAGGCAGTGGTGGCATAGGCACATGCCTGTAATCGCAGCCATTACAGAGCCTGATGCAGTAGGAGACCTTGTCCGTCTGCCTGTGTGTCTGTCTGTCTCTGTCTCTCCCTACCTCTCCATGTATATGTATGTATTTGTATCTATATGAATGAATGGGGCTGGGGATGTACCTCAACGATGAAGCACTTTCTTAGCATGCACAAGGTCCTGGTTTCAATCCTGGTACAGCCAAGAAAGAAGAGGAGGGGAAGGGAAGGGAGGAGAGGGGAAGGGAGGAAAGGAATCTGTGATGAAAAGAAAATTCTTCTTCTTTTTTTTCTTTTTTGAAATGGTCTCAATAGGCAGTTCAAGCTGACCTTGAGCTTACTTTGTAGCCTAGGCTGGCCTCGAACTAGCAATGATCCTTCTGCCCCTGCCTCCCCAGTGCTGGGATTATAGGCATGCACCACCATACTCAGCTAAAATAATTGACTTTTTAAGGAAAAAATAAAAATTATGCTACCATAAATGCAAAGTAAAATATATGCTAAACAGAAAAGTCCAGCAAAGGATAAAAATGGAAGAATATTGCCATCTAGCTAGAATATTGCTGTAAGATATAGATTTATATACTAGGATAAGATATAGCTCAGCAAAACAGTGCTTGCCTTGGATCCACAAGGCCCTGGTTTTAATTCCCAGCACCACTTTTTAAAAAATTTATATATTGTAGATAAAACATGTAATACTACTTGAAGATAAATTATAGTAAGTCAAATTTTCATGCTGTACACAAAAAATAAAAAATTTGAACACTAAAGCAAACACTTGAAAAAATAAATTTAAAATAAGTCAATAAAGAAAATAAATGTAATGCAATCAAAAAAGAGACAGTGGCAGAAGTAGCACCTGTAGAATAGTGATTTCCAGTCTTTCAAACAACACACAATTAGAAATAAAATAGTAAGATGAAGGAAAAGACTAACACAGTTGTCAACTTGTTTGGCCAACTAAAAACTTACCCCCCAAAAGTTACTACTATCTTACTATCACCATTAATTCATTAAAAGGGGGGGCATAGTAGTGCATGCCTGTAACCCCAGCACTCAGGAGGCTGAGGCGAGGGGATCCCTGCAAGTTCGAGAGCACAAGGTGGAGTATATACATCTGATTCGCTTCAACAATTCAATCACAAGAACACGATGACAAAAATGGATTTTCTTCTTAATACTTGTATCAAACCAATAAACACTGCTAGCAATTCTACAGGCAAAAAACAGTCACACCAGTGAACTCTTAAGAATTCATCAAGATTAGCAATACAGGGCTAGGGACATACCTCAGTGGCAAAGTGCTTCGCACCAGTATGCATGAGGCCCAGGGCTTAACCCCTAGCGCCACACACCCACACACAAAGATTAACAATACAGCTTAAACCATTTGCAAAAAAGTCAACCTGCCCAGGTTGAAAAGAGTTCTCTGCTAACTTCCTGGTGACCTTGGACAAGTTACACACTTTCTTTGGGCCTTATGAGACTAAAAAATATATGCAACTTGGTAGAGTGTGTGTCAAGACACATAGCAAAACAGGTGGAGAAATATTAGCATTTGTTACTATTATAAATCTGTTTGGAAATATTTCCTGTCTTCATTTATCCAAATTTAGTCACTCGTGTTTTTTCTTTTAAATAAAAAATATAAACCTTCTTCACAAAACCTATGCACTATTTTCCTAACCAATCTCACCTAATTCTGATTAATTCACTTGTTCCGGTAGTTACTCAATTACAAAGTATCTCTCATTTTTAAACAAGTGTTAGTATCGCTGGTAAAACAAGCTACCTTTAATTTGTTACTACTGAGCTCATGACAGCAAACCTTTTTCTTGTGCAAAGTAACCTAGTAAAAAAAAAAAAAGGATCCCAAGTTTTCTGCAGCCCTCAAGAAGTAGCACAAAAACTAAGCGAGTTACCTCAACGTTGTCTGTCAAGCCGTACTCTGAGTGAGGATTCTCTGCAACCTACAAAACAAAACACGAGTCCCAGAGATATCAGCCGGTCTCTCGCCACCTCCCCGAACACCGCCATCCTAAATCCACGGCCTCCCGGTACCTGTGTCTGTCCCTCCAGCATCTGCTCTGGCTCCATGGCGGACCCTGAAAATCAGTCCCGGGAGACCAGCCTTGGAAAAGAAGAAGAGCCACGAGTTACCCGGGAGATTTCAACAGGAAGACGCCAGGATGGAGTCCAGCCCAGCCCCGGCCCCGCCCCTCACCCCCCGCCTGGGCGCGGGAGCACCCGGAGCGGTGGAGCAGCACCACTGGACAGTCCGCGACTGGGCGCGCGCACCGGGTCAAGAAGCTCTGCGGTCGTCCCAAATACCAGAACCACTGGGAGGAGCGGGGAAGATTGCTGATTACCCGGGTCCGAGGTGTCCGTTCCCAAGAGTACTGCACCGCGCCACTAACTCCCAGCAATGACCGCTCCGGCCGTAAGTGACGGATGTCGCACGACTGTCGCGCTTGCGCAGAGCTTCCCAGCGGGCCCCGGTCGGCAGGCACAGGCACCGGTACCGGCACCGGCATCCGAGTCTGCGAAGGTGTGGGTGGTTTTCGTGCGTCCTGGCCACCGTCTGGCCCCGGGAGCTGCGAGAGAGAATTGTTCACCCACCAGCCGACCCAGGGCGAGCTCCTCCCCACGGCTGGAGACCCAGGGAGCTGCCCAGCCCTCGAGGGTTGGGCCGGCCG
>PVLD010025750.1:0-23235 GCA_004027595.1 Dinomys branickii
AACAAAAAAAAAAAAAAAAAAAAAAAAAAACCGCCACGGTTCTTATCAACTCTCAGCTACTCACTGTGCCCACTTGTTTCCTGTTTCTCTCTCCCAAGATGAATGCAAGCTCTGTGAGAGCGATGGCCTGCTTTGTGTACCACATCGGCACGTGCACAGTCACCAGCACCTACATGGACATCTGAAACGAAGTCTCAGTAAATGTTTGTTACATGAATGAATGTTGAGGCTTGATTGTGTTATTCATTTGCTTAACAAATATTTGAGCCTTTAAATCATTGATGATGGGAGTGAGTCGTGCATAATAGAACTAGATCAACATTCAGTACTCTTAAGTGACACTGATCATTTTCTGCTTTGTTGAAATAATTTTTCTGCATTCTCAGATTCCTTGCTTGTAGAGAAAATGAAATCCCATCATTATATCCCATCATTGTCATCAAATAGATCATTTCAGCCTTCCCGTAACTCCCACTTAGATGTGTACATTGAATAAGTACTATTTGATGAATTATTTGGTACATCATAAAGAGACATTAAATATGAGCTTGTCTGATGGATTGATATCTAGTTGTATTTGAGAAATTGCTGGAAACACACAAATTATACACTTAATGGAGAAGATTTTAAAGTCAATGCAGAATGTAAACATTTGCCCTAGAAAACACAGGGTTATTCTGGATGCTTACGCAGAGTGCATTTTTCATGTTCTTAATTTTGATCATCATGAAACTCAGTCGTACACAGAACCTAAGCACAGCGATACGCTCCCATGTGCAATTTATTCTTCCTATAGAGAAAGAGGCTTCGACATCTCCATGCTTGTAATAAGGAGCTTAAATGTGCTGATGGTCATGCTGTTTCCTGTGGAACTGAACAGAATAGTGCATATATTTATTCTGTGTTCATGGTGACCATTTTCTTGGAACTATTTCTAATGCTTATCTTAGTGACCATTTGATTTTAGAATTATTATGGATTTCTGAAAAATGTAGGAAAAGAGTGCACAATCTTGCCACATAAGAACGGCAAGCTCAGTAATGAGATCTGTGTCCCAATTCTGAACATTTGAATATTGTTCAGTGTGGCTGAAAAGGACTACACAGATGTGAGTGAGTGAAGGACTTCAGCAACGTGAATCCTCCATGATTTTCTCTGTGGGCACTGACAACAACCACTATAAAGCAGAACTGGAAAGACTTAAGCCTGAAAGAGAAGAGCCATCAAAGTGAGGTCGAGGCAGACGTAAAACAGCCTGACCCCTTCTCGTCCCTGCCACTGCCAGGAGTGGGTTAGTTTGACTGACAGCTGTTACCTCCCTTCCCTCCCTCTGCCCCTCCAGGAATGGACTGGGACAACTTGACCCAGGGTCCTGCCAACATCCTGGAACTTACTCTGCAGCTACTTTCCAGGCTGCTCTGACAGAGGTGCAGCTGGCTGAGCCCTGCAATGTCCCTTCCCCAGCTGTATCACCCCAGGCTCTGCTGCCTCCAAAGAATCCAGCCAGATTTTTCCTAGTTGGACGATCGGGGAGGGACCTGGCTCCTTATTAACATGCCTTAAATTTGCAAATCCTAACAAGTCATGATTAACATGGCCAGCCTCCCTGGGGGTCCTCGGAGCAGTGGAAAACCTGACTTGGGCTCCACTATTCTGGATACCTGGCAGCTGCCAGTCCAGCACCCTTTTCCCTGACATGTCCCCTAAATGTTGCCATGACAGCGGCATCCACCCCAGAGGAGATGCTTGTTCTGACTGTGGCAGACTTGCGTTTGTACCAAGCAGGACTGACTTGGAGCAAAGGGTAAGCTCAAGTTCATACTACTCAGCAGGCTCAAATTCAGACCCATCACTGGCCTTCTGTTACTGCATAAGCAGCACTCCTCTTGGACTCCTTTACGTGGGCTAAGGGAGCTGTCTGTCTTACAATGATGCTAGCTGCTACTGAGCAGGATCTGTTCAAATAAAGCCTTGCTCCTGTGGTCTGTAAATCTACCAGCAATTTATTTTTCCAATATTAAATCTACTCAGAATTCCTATCCCAGACAGACTAGGTTGTTTTTTAAAAAATCAACTAACACTACCCAGGGAATTGTGGTAGAAGTAGATGCAGATCAGTGGTGGAGAAAGAGCTGCAGTAGCCAGCTATGTTGGCTCACTGCAGCAACAGAGACAGGCATTGTTGAGTGGTAAAGACCAACATTGACAAGCATCAACTGGCAGCATCCAGTAACAACCAGCAATGGTGACTGGCAACAATCAGTGACACTTGATGAGGACTGACAGAGACCAACAGAAGCTGCTGAGAGAGCTCTGGACACTGTCAAAGGGTTAGACTCCCAGAGATCTGACACTAGCACAAAGGCCTGAGAGCCACGAGGAGAGCTGCACTTTGCTAATTTGCAATTTCCATCTGATGGCACAAAAGAACACCCCAAAGACTGGCAACAGTGCAGGCACAGCTGTGGATGGAGAACTGGAGAGGCAAGCGATGGATGGTGCTCCAAGTCCGTGATGGGACCAGGCCTTGGACCGACCACTGACATCAGCTCACTGACGTGACTCTCGACTTATGATTTCCAGAAATGTGAAAGAACAAATATGTTGTGAATCCCCAATTTGGCAGGAATTTGTTACAGTAGCTGTAAGAATTAAATTCCCAGTCTCATGACCTAACTGTCTCCTGATTTTTCCATGTTACAATCTTATATTATTATGAACAATGGTTTGAGAATTTATCAGCAAAGCCACTTGTTCCTAGGACTTCCTTGAGAAGTTATTTGCTATTAATTCAGTCTTTTCACTTACCATAGAGTTGTTCAGATTTTCTTTCTCTGGAGTTAGTTTGGTAGTGTATACCCAGGAATTTGGTAGTGTATACCCAGGAACTGAGTAGATTCAATACTGGAAAAATAAATCACTGGTAGATTTGCAGACCACAGGAGCAAGGCTTTATTTGAACAGACCTATTCTAGCAGCTAGGGTCATTATAGGAGAGACAGCTCCCTTAGCCTAAGTCAAGTAGCCTGAGAGGAGTGCTGCTTATGCAGTAACAGAAGGCCAGTGATTGGTCTGAATTCAAGCCTGCTGATTGTTATAATTGGTGTTGTTTTGTTTTTATGATGCAGTGAATTGGTATACAGTTCTTAGTAATATTTTGTTACAATCATTCTTATAATGTTGTTAGGTGTAATCTTACTTTCATTTATGATTTTAATAATTTTTTTCTCTTTGTTCATACTTTTCATTTTAAAAAGTGAGAATTAGATTCCATTTTTCAAATTTTTCTCTACTAGTTTTGTTTGCTCTAATCTTTCATTCTGCTACTGTTTTTAGCTTTTACTTTTAAAAATTAAATCTTTAAGTTGTGAAGATAAATTGTTCACATAAGATCACTCTTATTTTTTAATACCTGTAGGTAAAGTTAAATCTTCCTATGACCGCTGTTCTGCTGTCATCCACAAAATCTAGCATGTTTTCTTTCATATATTTGTCTCAAACCACTTAAAACTTCTCATTTGGTGTGACATTTATCAGTTGATTAAGTGTATTATTTATATATGTGTGAATAGCTAATTTTCCTTTTGTGTGCGTATGTATGTGTGGGTCAATAGCAATCAAACTCAGGATCATATGCACAAGCTAGGCAAATGCTTTATTACTACGCTACATTTCAAATCAGAGGAGATCTGTTTCTTATTTGTTTGTTGTTGTTTAAGAATAGGTTTTACTATGTTTCCCAAGGGGCCTCCAACTAGCAAACTCAAGGAATCCTCCCACTTCCACCTCCCGGGTATCTGGGAACACAGGCATGAGCCGTCAGAAGGAGTCTTGCTACTGATTTAGACATCAATTGCTCTGTTGAGTGAAGAGGTTTCATATGATCTGAATCTTTCCTAGGTTTATGGAGCCTCGGTTTTGACCTAATATAAGGTTTGTCTTTGACAATGTTCCACATACATTTGCGAATTTCATTGCTTTTGGGTAGAGCAGTCTGAATATGTCTGTTAAGGATTTGGATTTTAGTGTTATTTGCATCCTCTGCCTCTTTCCATGGAGTATGTATTTATTTTGTTTTATCTTATTTTCATTAGTTCAAGTTTATAGTACATGGTGTTTATATTCCTTATATGGAGTTGGTACTTTTACATATAACATTTTAGCTCCTTTTTAATCCTTTTTCATTCCTTAACCCCCTTCTCTTCGAGGACGATCTCCCCACTTCCTGTCACCGATCATTTATTTTTCTCTTTACGTATAATTTGGATTTCTCATGAAAGAAGCCATGAGATGTTTAATTTCGTGTCTGATTATTTCACTTAGATTACGAAGCACCCATTTTCCTAAAAAAGACTCCAGCTTTTCATTCTTCAGGGTCTACTTCTCAGTAATCTCTCTATTAATTCTTTTCATTATTGAAAGTGAGGGATTGAACATTCGTGTATTTTTGTTGAGTTTGTTGGTACAATGTAGATGTACGTCGTGATAGCGCTCATCACAGAGAACCTGTACCTGTGCGTGATGGAGCTCGGTTGCTCCTTCTTACTCTCATTCTCCTCCCCTTCAAACCCCCTCCGCTCCTTATTTACAGATTCACTGCCATCTGATCCTCTTACTCTTTTTCACTTTCCCTTCCTCCATTCTCCCCAGTTCCCCTCACCTTTTGAACAACTTCTTCCTACTTCACAGAATCTATGTAGACTTTTATTCTTATCTACACTTTCAGTTTCTCACAACAAAGAGACAGTGCACAATATTTACACATGTGTCAAATTTATTTCACTTAAGAGTGTGGTCTCGAGGTACATCCATTAACTATAAATGCTTAAAACTGATCCTTCTTTATGGTTCAGTAGTACTCCATTGTATGAGAAAAACATTTTCTTGTCCATTCATTGGTTGATGAGCATTTGAACTGTTTCCAAGATTTTGCTTTTACAAACTGTGCTGCTATTAACTTGGCTGTGCTTGGATCACTGTGGTGTGATGCTTTTAATTCTTTCAGGAAGATACCAAGAAGGAGAATAGCTGAGTCACATGGAACCTCTAGTCTTAGTTTTTTGAGGAATCTCCACACTGATTTCCACAGTGACTGTACCATCTCCCACCAACAGTGGAGAAGGGTTCATAAGTCCAGCTTTTGTTGACTTGGCCAACATGTGCATCTCTTTAAACTGCAATCTCCAAAGAAAGACAATAACAAAGTCCTCGATTCATCTACCATGTTACTACAGTCCTGAACTCAATACAAGCACAAAACTCTCTTCACAGGAAGATGCAAGGAACTTGGGTGATCTTCACTCTCCCCCTGAAGCCCCATAACTAAATGCTAGTATATAAGGTCAAGAATGTAATGCCTAAGCACTGTGATCTAAATCTACACAGTTTTTTATATACTGAGGTATACTGGTACGTTTTAGATATATATACCAATCATACTCATTATAGGGAGTTTGTATCTGTACATATGTTTTGAGGCCTCTTTTTCCCCCACTACCCCTCAACCCATCTTCAGCCCATTTACAAACTTTAATCCCATTTTTATCCCTTTTTTATTAGTTTTATTTTCCTTTTCTCTTCCCTGCTTTCCCCTGCCCCTCCAAGTTCTTCTTTCTTTTTGAACAATTTCTTCTCATTTCAGAATGTATATTGTATATTTTGGTCCTTATTTACTCTTTCAATTTCTCACACCAGGGAGACAATGCACTGTTTACACATTTGAGTTTGATTTATTTCACTTAAGAGTATGGTCTCAAATTCTATCCATTTACCTAGAAATGCCTCAAATGTATCCTACCTTGTGGCAGAGTAATAATCCATTATATTTTTTAAAAACCCCACATCTTCTTCACCTATTCCTTAGCTGATGAGCATTTGGGTCATTTCCACAATGTAGCTACTGCAAACTGTGTTGCTATAAACATGGGTGTACATACATCGCTGTGGTACGATGTTTTCAACTTTTCCAGGAATATATCCAGAAGGGAAATAGCTAGGTTAAGTGGGACCACAATTCCTGTATTTTGTAGAATCTCCATACTGATTTCCACAGTAGTTGCACCAGTGTACACTCCTTCTGATAGTGGAGAAAGGTTCCTCTCTTCCCACATCCCCACTTATTAAAGAGGCTGTCTTTCTTCCAGTGAATGTGTTTATCTCCTTTGTCAAAGATCAGGTGGCTGAGTGTGTTTGGAATTGTTTCTGTGTCTTCTAATGTCTTCCATTGGTCCTCAAATCTGTTTTTGGCCAGTACCATGCTGTTTTTAATCACAGTAGCTTTGTGATATAATTTCACTTCAGGAACTGCAATACCCCCTGCCTTGCCTTTGTTGCTGAGAATATTTTTTGTTATTCTAGTTCTAGTCTGGTTCCAAATGAAATTTAGGCTAATTCTCCTCTGGACCAAAGTCCACCACCCTTCAAAAGAACTGCTTGAGTTTTCCAGTCCATGCGGAGAAATCCTGGGAAGTGTGAGTGGGAATAGACACCTAAAATGTGGGATAGTACTGCAACATAGGTATAACTGAGGTCCTCCCAAATTACTGATGGAGGCGCCCAAGATACAGTCTGTATTAAATGCTGCCTCTCAGGAAGAAGCAAATGTTGCAAAATGGAAGGGTTCTATAAAAATTGCTGCTCATGCCCTCACAGAAGCCCTTATCTACCATCATGATTACCTATGCAATATCGTTTCTTTGCAGATGTCTGCACAATATTGTTACTTCACAGAAAGGCATGTGGGGAAATGATTCCAGGATTGCTGAACTCACATCATCCTGGATGGCACTGTGGAAAGGTCCTCTGAAGACTCAGAGTGTCACTTAGGTTCTATATTTTATAGGCCATTTGAAAAGCTCTCTGGAAGAAAAAATATGCTAAGGATCAGCATTATGTGAATGGTTCTGAAGGATGCTGGACTTTGGTCCAGAGGAGAATTAGCCTCGTTTTGCAAGGGAGATGCATTACATTTTCTTCTGGCAACGGAAAGTTAATTCTTCCAGAGGGAAGAAGATGCCAGTGTGAGAAGTAGAGAGGCTGCTTCTGCGAACAGAAAACCGAGTTCTATGGGAAGACTTCTCAGAGGCCAGTGGCTCTGTTTTCCCAGCTTCACTGGAGTTTCTCACACTCCAGTTTTTGAAATCCTGCACCTTCACAGCAAACACTCTGCTCACCTAGGAGATGAATTCGCATTTAAAGTCAACTGCTGACAGGTTTGGCCGGGTGTCAGTAGTCTCAGTACTTTAGCTAAAGGCAATAGGGGGTATTTTCAAAGCAGATGTTGAAGCCTTCATGCTATTTATTCATATTTATATTTATATTTATTTATGTCCATACTTTGATCGGCTAGGAGAAATCGGCCAAACTCATTATGTTCATTAGTTTGGAAACTGTTCTAAAAGATTATACACATGGTATGTTGGTCCATTTGGGCTACTCTAACAATATACCTTAGATTGGGTATGTTGACTGGGTAATTTAAACTGGACAGAAATTTACTTTTATAATTCTGTGCCTGGGAACTCTAAGATCAAGGACATAGAAGATTCACTATCTGATGGGGGCCTGTTTTTCTTGATACCTTTCATATGATGGAGAGGGAAGAGAGGAATTATGTTGTACTCCCATATAGCAGAAAGAAAGGCTGCTCTCTGCTCACATGCTGAAAGGCAGAAAGATAGAAGGTTTCACTAGTTCTCTCAAGCTGGTGTTGGAAGTAGAGCTTAGTCACCTTCTGAGACTTAATCATCTTCTAATGGCCCCCACCTCTTAGCACCACATTTATTCAGAGATGTTAATGCCTTACTCTCAGCAGTGGACAGAATAAAATAAGAAAAAGCAGAGATAAATGCAATCTATGCCAAATGAATCAAAAAACACATCCAACAACTGAATGACTCACATTCTTTTCATCAGCAAATGGAACCCTCTTTCAGATAAATCATCTGATACAGTATGAGCCAAGTTTAAAAATGTTTTCGAAACTAAAATTATGTTGTGTGTCTTTTTTGAATCAAATAAAATGAAACTAGAAATCAATAACAAGAAAAATGTTAGATCCTATACAAATACAGGAAAGTTGGCAATGTACTTTTAAGCAACCAATGGAGCAAGAAATAAATAAAAAATATTTTAGAATGTATTGAAACAAATGAAAATGGAGCATTATGTACTAAACTTATGGGACACAGGAAAAAAACCACAACAGAAGCTTTTCACTGCATCACGGGAAACTAGAAAAGCAACATCAAGTCATACAACAAAGTAGTAGATGAAGAGAAATAACGAAGAAGATGGCAGAAATAAATGGAATAGAGATTGGGGAAACAGGACCCAAGGCAACAAAGCAAAGAGCTTGTTCTGCAAACGGAGAAAGTAGACAAATAATTACCGAGAATAATTGATAAAACGAAAGGTACAAATAATAAAATTAGAGATTAAAAAGGAGACATGCAGCTGACACTACAGAAATACAACTCATTAGAGATTGTCCAGAAGAACTATGGAGAAACAGACTTGATAGCTTAGAAAAAGTGGACACTTTCCTCGACACACACCCAACCAGGAGCAAATCGTGAAGAAACCGAAAACCTGAGCTGAATCCAATGAAAAGCTCCCATCCGAGTGGATGGCTTCCTGCTTTGTTCTAGCAAACAACTGAAGTTGAAATAATACAAACTCTGCTTAAGTTATTTTGAAAACTAGATAAAGAAGGAATTCTTCCAAGCATAATTTATCAAGCCAGCATTACTCTGATATGAAAGCCAGAAACAACAAATCAGTGTCCTTGACAAACACAAATGAAAATGCCTCCATGAAATGCTAGAAACCCAAATACAGCAGCATATTAGCAAGATTGTTCACCATCAGCAAGCAGGATTCGTCCCAGGCACCCAAAGAAGTTCCAATAAAGGGAAATAAATAAAGGCAAGGTAGCACATCAAGGGAGCAAAGGACAAAACCAATATGATGATTTCAATAGATGCAGAAGAGGCACCAGAAAAGATTTAACATCTGTCACAATAAGAGGAGTTGAACAAACTAAGCATGGAAGGAATGCCCTCCACAGGTCACGTATAGCAAGCCAATAGCTAGCCTTACACTGAATAGGGGAAACTGAAATTTTTTCTATGAAATATGGAACAACACAAGAAGCCCCCACTCACCATTTTTATTCATCATAATGCCAGAAGTCACAGGTAGGATGAGCAAGTGTAGGAGAAATTTAAAGAGAATCCTTACTAAAAATTAAGAGGTCAAATTTTCACTGTTTGCAAAAGATATATTACATCTAACCTCCCCCCAAAATCCTATTGTAACTAATAAATAAAATTAGCAGTATTGCAGGATAAAAAGCCAACACACAAAGCAGAGTGACATCGCTATGCCAATAGTAAATTATTTGACATAGATATCAAGAAAGAAATTCCATTTATGATAGCTACAGAAATACCAGGAACATATTTTACTAAAAAAAGTTTAAAATGTATATGGTGAAAATTACAAAATATTGCTGAAAAATTGAAGTGGACACAAACAAATGGAAATATATCCTGCATTTATTAACTAGAAGAATCAATCTGTGTTAAAAATGTCTGTACTACTGCTCAAAGCAATCTATAGATTCATGGTAATCTCTATCACATGCCAGTGATAATTTCAAAGAACTGAAAATCCTAAATTCCTTATGAAACCAAAAAAAGTGCACAAAGAACTAAAGCCTTCTTGAACAAAAAGAACACAGTAGACAGCATTAAACTACGTGACTGCAAGTTACATACAAAAGCTGTAGTAATGAAAGGAGCATAATACAAGCAGAAATGCAAGTACATAAATAAACTCATGGGAAAAATAGAGAGGCTCAAAGTAAATCCATGTATCTACCTCAAGACATTGCTGCAGGCAAAGACTTTATGAACAAAATGCTGATCATACAGGAAATATCACAAAGAATCAACAACTGGTGTCTCATTTGATTAAAAGCTTTTGTACAGCAAAAGAAACCACCAATAAAGGAACAATACACACTGCCAGTTACTGCCAGTTATTCCTCAGATGAAGGACTAATATCTATAATTTATAGAGAATTGAAGAAAATCAGACCCCACAAATTTAAAGACCCCATGCAAAAATGGGCATCTGAAATGAATACATATTTGTCAGATGAAGAAATACAAATGGAAAATATATTTAAAATGTTCAGGGTCATTGGTCATTTGAGAGATGCAAATTGAAACAACCTGAGATTTTGTTTCACTCCAGAAAGAATGGCTGTCATTAAAAAATGAACCAATAACAAATGCTGGAGGTGTTGGGGGGAAAAAGGAACCCTACTCCACTGTTGGTGGGAATGTAGACTGGTGCAACCACTGTGGAAATCAGTGTGGAGATTCCCCAAAAATCTAAACCTAGAGGTTCTATTTGACACAGATATTCTCTTTCTTTGTATTTTCCTGGAAGAATTAAATGGGTGTGCATATATACTACAGTTTATATACTATAAATAAGTCAATTATCTTATATAATACAGCTATATATTCACACCCATTTTTATAATGGCACAGTCTGTAATGGGTAAATCTTGGAAACAGCCCAAATGCCCATCAATTGATGAATGGGTTAAAGCTGTGTGGGTTTTCTTATGCAATGGGGTACCACTCAGTCATAAAGAAGGATAAACTTAAGACATTTCTAAGTGGATGTATCTTGAGGTCATACTCTTCAGTGAAATAAATTGGACACATATGTTTAAATACCACATTGTTTAGCTGTTGTGGGAAACTGAAAGTGTATCGCTTCTCAGCCTTTTGACTAAGATCGAGTGTAGAGAAACTGAAAGTGTAAATAAGGACCAGAATGTGTACCAAATATTGGTAAATGGTAACAAAATGTTTAAATGGAAAGGGGAATTAGGGAGGGGGAGAGGGGAAAAGGAAAGAAGGGACAAGAAGAAAAGAGAATAAAAGGGAAATGGAAATAACGCTTTTGTAAATAAAGGGGTAAAAGGAGAGAAAGGCAATGGCGGGGGGAGGAAGCAGGATATGCCATGTACAGGAACAAATTCCCTGTGATGACTGTTCTTGTTAAGTATATCTAAACTGTACCAATAAAAATT
The DNA here is from genome assembly GCA_004027595.1 of Dinomys branickii. Lineage (NCBI taxonomy): Eukaryota > Metazoa > Chordata > Mammalia > Rodentia > Dinomyidae > Dinomys > Dinomys branickii. Next base: position 11,114 of record PVLD010025750.1, read on the forward strand.
TTAAAATTTCATCCACATATCTTTTGCCAACAGAATTGGGACAAAGGATCTAAAAACACATATCAGAAACTGTGCTGCCTAAAATGCTCTCAGGAGGAAGTTACAACAGTTACAAAAGTCAACTTAAAGTAGATTAAAGACTTAGCATGTAAGAGCAGGAACTGTGGAACTGCTGCAAGGAAATGTAAGGAAAATGCTCAAGACAGTGGAGTGGGCACAAAGTTTCTTGAAGAAAACTCAAAACACAAGGAACAGAAGCAACAATGGGCAAATGGGATTACATCGATTTAAACTTCCTGCACAGCACAAGAAGTGACCGACAGATGGAGGAGAAAATCTGTGAAATGGAAGAATGTATTTGAAAAGTATATTTCTCTACAGGGGTTGATACCCAGAATACATGAGGAACTTGAAAACTGCAATAAAACAGTAAAAACTCAAATAGCTTGATTTTTTAAGGAGCACTAGAACAAGGCAAGTGGGTGCATACTGTGATCCCAGTACACTGGAAGGTCGAGGCAGGAAAACCGCAAGCTTGAGCTCACCCTGGGAAACTCAGCAACTTGGCCAGACCTTGTCTCAAAGTATAAAAATACTAAAAGGAATGAATGTAGCTCACAGTGAAGGCCTGCAAAGAGGTTTTGTGGGGTGAGGACCTCAGTAGGTATTTCTCAAAAGGAGAACTAAAAATACCCATGAATTATATGAAAAAAGCTCATTTTCACCAATCAGAAAAGTTCTTATGATTTTATTATTGTTTGTCTCTTTTAGGTCTTTGTTGTAGAGGGTGCTCAGTGAATGTTTTGTGGAAGAACTATATACTCCATGGTGGGGAACACACTCTGGTGCTGAGAAAATAACCAGAAGCCAATGTATAAATTCTTATATCTTGGTTTATGCTACCAACAGAATATCATGTGATGCATAACTTTTTCCAATAAATAAGTCAGCTATCTTTTGTTCATTTAAAAAAGAATGTAATTCAAAAATCATAATTATATATCTCCTCACAACCACAAGAATCCCTTTACCAAAGTGAATAATGATAGCCTGGGTGGGCAGGGGTGAGGAGGCAAGGGGGTGCTTGCATGCTGTTAGTGGGAATTGAAATTAGTACAACCATTCTGAAAAATTCTACAGAGGCTCCTCGAACAATTAAAAAGAGAACTACCATGGATCACCCTACAGAATATAAACTCAAAGGAAATGAAATCAAAAGTACGTCCAAAGGACGTCTATACTCCCGTGCTCATGGTAGCACTATTCTCAACTACTAATAACTCTCAGAGTTCATCAACTGAAGAATGGATAAAAGAAACAGGGGTACATGATGTATATTTATTATATCAAGGTAAATAATATAGAGTATATTCATTTCCATTTGTTACTAAAATAAACTTAATTTTTAAAACATTATAGCCATTTTCATCTCTGCAGGCAGTTTAATTGCTTCTTCCCCAGGAAAGAAGACTGAGGAGCAGTAGACAGTCACACAGGGAACCCTCCAGAGATCGTCAAGTCTGGATAATTCTCTCCAGGTCTCCATGTAATATAAGCTGGTGTAAACCCAATGACTGAGTGCAACATTTAGGAAGAACACACTTTCTGCATTGTTCATGCAAACAGTGGTGTGACCTGAGGATTCGCTATGAGCCTGTCAATATGGACAGAGGAATTATTCAAATAAAAATACTTGGATTTTTAAATGATAGCTTCTTTACATCTTGTTGGATAGACCTATTACTTTTTATTGGACAGGATCTGTGAAGTATGTTAGAGGAATAATCTTTCATTTCCATACTAAGGGGAGGTAAGTGGTTCTTGCAGGGGCATGAGAAGAATTCACGGTGGTGGGAACTTGGTCTGGGTTAATGTTCCTCCCTCCACTTCTTCCTGCCAGAGAAGGGTTGGAACATTCTGACCACTGCTTGTGCACAAACTTCTCCACTAGACTTCATGCAATATGCCGTTGCTGAATTTCTGACTTCCAAATCACTGCTGTAGATTCGTTCTCTTCTAGAAAAAGGGTAAGCTTCCATATCCCACACCCATTACAGTGAGAAGTGTAGTTTATGTACAAGAAATTGGCTACCTACACCCATTATGAGTAATGTGAGAACACAAAGCCCTGTTTTCACAAAACTTTTGAAAACTGAGGGGAACCTGGCAGTTAAATGTTAGAATTTTTATCATGGATAATGTACAGAATTCACCTAAAAATCATGCTTATTTTAAAAATTATGAGCAAACAATAAGATAGGTGATGTTTTGACTAATGACTTGTATTTCATTCACTGTTTACAACTCAGTAGAGATTGTAAAAACACCCACAGAAACCCTGAATAATGTCATGATTTTTCTTTATACTATGCAGGGCTTCTAGATGAAATAAGAGGCTCTGACATGCAGTCAACATTTCTGCCACCAGCCCATGTTAATTCTTGGAAAGTTGCTTTATCTCTCCCATCTAGAGTGTTTCTTACATGAAGTATATACTGTTATACTGTCACACCATCTCACAAATACTGTTTCTTTGTGGATAAAGTGATTAAAAATACTACTATCTGCCTTATGCACACACGAACACAATATCTACATGCAATACTTATATGTAAATCAATTAAGCTTTATTATAAAATATAGTATATGCTAAAAGTGATAATCTGTCCTAAAGATAACATCTTCACAGGGCAACTTGAGAAACTGAACTTGTCAGAAATTTAAGAGAAAGACCTTGTGGATAGTACTTATTGTTGAATGGATATCCGTCCCAAGGCTTCAGTTCTAAAAAGAGATTTTAAATACTGTTACAACACAAGAAGAGATTCAAACATAAAATTTTAAGACCCAGAACTTGCCATCTAAGAGATCTGAGAGCTAAAGACAACCCATAAACTGGGAACTGTCATTTGGCCATTGTAATCTGGCTGTAGGATGAAGCAATAAGAGTAAGAATGAATTTTAGGAGCAATACACAATGTTTCCCAAACTAAAAAATGCATTTTAATGATGAAATTTTGAAAAACCAATGCCCCACATCGCAATTTCAAAAACAGCAATTGTATCCTTGGAGAAAGTGAGATGGAAAAGCACTGATGAGCACAGTAATCTCACTGGTGCTAGTGTGGGAGAGGAAGCACAGTAAAAGGGAAGGTTGGAGACTTCAAAATCACAGCTGAAGACCTGCGCGTCAGCACCCACCTCGATCCAACCAGAGTGAAGACCAGTGTTCCATCCTACTAACGACGTGACAGCTGGCGCTCAGCAGCCAGCATTTTGCCGCACTTAGACATTATCTTATTTAACTCTCACAGTGTTACCTCAACTCATATCTCTTTACAGTATTTTCAGATGGAAATATAATGCTCACTGGAGTTGACATAGGACCAGAGATTCCTAGGTGATAAATGTCAGGTTTTGAATCTATGTCTTCCGAGAACCCAAGCTCTGTGTGGGCTATCTCTGATGCTGTGCCACTGCTCAGAATTGCTTCTACATTTCTTCTGAGGCCGGGATAGATGTGTTTTTGATGGCAATCTCTCAGTAAACATTTGTGAAATGAATAAATAAAGTAATTGAGCTTTTTATAAGTGCACCAAAATTTTGAGCCTTGAATCATTGGCTACATTCAGTCCATTTCAAGAGATACTAATTTTCGGCACTTCTCAAACATTTCTTCCTACTTTCACCCACCACCCCAGTTATCCCACCTCAACTAATAGGCAGAGAGAGATCCACTGAGGATTCAAAACCTAAGCTAATCATGAGCCTAATCCAGTGGTGGCGAACCTATGGCATGCATGCAGCAGTGGGTTGTTTGTTATCATAGAAAGATCTAAAAGGTTTGCCATGCCTGACATAATCAAAGGCTTATATATATATATATATCCATATCACTGACATGTAGTTTTGCTGGTGATAACAAGCATTAGAAGGGGCTGGGGATATAGCTCAGTGGAATAAGCGCCTGCCTAGCAAGCGCAGGGTCCTGAGTTCGATCCCCAGTACCGCCAAAAAACAAAACAAAACAAAAAAAAAACCAAGCATTAGATCCATTACGCATTTTGGTCCTTATTTACATGGGAAATGGGAAGAAAATATTCAAATGAGAAGGGGAATAAAGCAGGAGGGAGGGGAAGAGAGAGGGAGAAAATAGAAGAAAAAGGGGGCTAGGAGGAAAAATGGAGACAAGGCTTGTAAATGGGGTGGAAAGGGGTTAAGGGCACAGGAAGAAATGGAAAAAAGAAGCAAGATGTATCATGTGCAGGTACAAATTCGCTATGGTAAATGTTACCTAAAATGTACTGATAAAAACTTTTAAATGCAAAAGAATAAGTATTAAGTCCAAGGGAAACAATTTTAAAGCAACTCAGACCTTGTTACTTCATAAAGGGATTTCTTTGTCCTCGAAAGAAAGGTCGCTCTCTCTTATGGATCTTTGCTTCTTTGCTTACCTCCAATGAAAACAAATATATACAGTGAACAAGGTGAAATTACCACCAAATAAATCACTTGCTTCTTCACTGTGAAACCCAAAGCAGTGATTTTGAAGCAAAGGAGACAGGGAGTAAATACAAATTTAGTTCAATTAAATATGGTTTAGATCCACTTTGGACCCTGAGATTCAGGAAGTGCTGGGTGTGGTTTAAATGTTGGTATGGGATCAGAGCGAAGATGGTCAATTAATACTTGTGGGACTGTGAATAAATTACTTCAGTTCTTGTGCAGAGGCATGAATGTAACAATGAATCGAGCTCACTGAGTGGCTGAGCAGAGACATGGGGCACATTTTCAAAGGTCTCCCGCAGTTCTTGCAATAAGCAACAGGGAAGTGTCAGCTTCTACAGAGCTCAGGAAGAGTGAAAATCAGATGGAGTCATCCGCACAGTTGACTTCATCCAGTTATTTCATCGTCTACAACTTAGTTACCCAGAACAGAAAATTTTTAAATTGTGTGCAGAATACAGCAGGTCCCTCAGATTTGACAGCCTGTAACCCTGTACTTAGTGTGCAAATGCACTCAACTTGAAGGTAATGGTTGTTATGGAAAATCTAGAAGAACAAGTTATTGTTACACTGAAAGAATATGCTCTCTACTTTCCCATTTCAAATTGATTTCTAATCTTTCTGGTCCTTTTTTCTCATTGCTACAAAATATCTAGTGATTCCCAGATAACACTGATGGAGAATAGGACCGAAGTGACAGAGTTCCTCCTGCTGGGACTGACCAATGACCCACTGCTGCAGCTGCCCCTCTTCATAACCTTCCTTCTCATCTACACCATCACTGTGCTCGGGAATCTGGGGATGATCCTGCTGGTCCTCCTGGACTCTCGTCTGCACACCCCCATGTACTTCTTCCTCGGGAACCTGTCTCTGGTGGACTTTGGATACTCTTCCGCTGTCACTCCCACGGTCATGGCTGGGCTTCTTACTGGAGATCAGGTTGTTTCTTACAGTGCTTGTGTTGCTCAGATGTTCTCTTTTGCACTATTTGCCAGTGTGGAAAATTATCTCTTGGCCTCAATGGCCTATGACCGCTACACAGCAGTGTGTAAGCCCCTGCATTATGCTTCTGGAATGACAACAAATGTATGTACATGGCTGGTTATAGGTTGTTATGCCATCGCTTTCCTGAGTGCCTCCACCTACATTGGGGACACTTTCAGTCTCTCCTTCTGCAAATCCAATAGAATCCATCATTTTTTCTGTGATATTCCAGCAGTTATGGTTCTTTCTTGTTCAGACAGACATCATAATGAGCAGGTTCTTGTTTACGTTGTGAGCTTCAACATCTTTTTTGCCCTCTTAATTGTGTGGATATCCTACATTTTCATTTTTGTCTCCATCCTAAGGATGCACTCAGGGGCAGGACATCAGAAGGCTCTGTCCACCTGTGCCTCCCACCTCACCGCAGTCTCCATCTTCTACGGGACCGTCATCTTCATGTACCTGCAGCCCAGCTCCAGTCACTCCATGGACACAGACAAAATCGCCTCTGTGTTCTACACCATGGTCATACCCATGCTGAACCCCCTGGTCTACAGCCTGAGGAACAAGGACGTCAAGAGTGCATTCTTCAAGGTCAAGAGTAGATTCACCTGTTGGACAAAATAATTTTTAAGATTTTGGTTTTGGGTCTGAGCAATGCGTGATTCCTAGATTTATTCCTCTTAGACTTTCACCATGTATCAAGTTACAGTTAAGATCCACAATGAAGTTAAATTTGTGAAATGACATGCACTTATCTCTGCAGGTCTATTGTCTGGGGAAAACAGAAATGTTACGTCCAAAAAAAACTACCTACATGAGAAAGTCTGTGGTATCTTAAGATCTACTTTTCAAAACCCACATTGGGGATTTTAATGGTTTTACTTTGTATGCACTTTTCCTCTCTCCCTTGCAAGTGTGCATAAGGGGAGGCCACTAACACAAGAAATGCGTTTCAAGTTTCTCACTTTGTTACTTACAGAGGGGTGCTGTGATGGGGTTAGAATTAAACGCAATGTGGGCTACCTGTATTGGCCAGTTGTTTGTTAATTTCTGTGAATGAAACCATACCCAGACAGCTGAGAAAGCAGTTATCTTTGTGTGTCCGGGAGAGGGACTCTGAACAGCTGTAGTAGTTGGAGCAGTGGGCTCTATCAGGTAGATCTACCCGCTTCGTTCTGGACAGCATCTCCTAACCCTTGGAGGGCTCGTGGGGACGCAGTGGCAGATGAGGAGATGGCGCTTTCTCTGTCGCTCTCCCTCTCTCTCACTCCACCCCCTCTGTTCTCTCATTGGCGCATCCTCCTCTCAGTTTGGGACGTCAGGGCTGGTGATCTAAGGCTGGATCTTAGATCACCTAAGGTTTTCAAGACTTACACCACCAACTATACCTTCCAACCCATCTCAGACCTTTGACTCAGACTGAATTAGCCCACGGATGTCCTCGGTCCTCAGTTTGAGGGGAGCACATCAAGGGCTGTGTAGCCTTCACACAACCTGAGCTGACACCAACACCAGTCATCTCTTACACATCCATGTATCCTTGTGGGGCTCTTTTACTGGCCATAATCATTCAACTTTAATGTTAGAATTTATGTATTTTGATTTGGATTTCTTTGTTCCTTTTTACTGCTATCCTAAGAGTTCTATTTTGAGAAAAGCATGATATTAGTAAATGAAAGTATGTGCTTTCGCTTTGTACACTGCCCTGAGAGATCCATAAATATGGCATTTCACATGAGTTAATATTTCTGCTTGGTTAAATCACTCTCTACAAACAACACACTCTTACTTTCATGTTCAAAGGGTTAAAACAGACTACAGAAATGCAGGAAAAGTCAAAATATTTCAATGTACTAATATATTACTACACACTTTCTATTTATAAATCAAGATGAGAAGCAAATAATGTGCTACATTTTTCTTTCAGCAAGTGCTTTGAAATAACTACATATTATTATCTTCAAGTATTACATATTATTACATATTATTATCTTCAGCTATGTTGCTCAGATTACCAGATGCAAGAATGACTGTTCAAACCACTAAAGAGAATAAAAAATAATTATTAATTAAAACATTAGAGATGATACAGAGGTTCACTGGACAAGATGGTAGGAATTCAACAAAGGCTGTTCCTTTGCATATTTTGTCTTCAAATCAGTATCTCAGATTACCAGATATAAACATGCAAAATTGGTCAAAATATAAAAATTTTAAGCATTAACTGTTCCTTTATATACCATCAAACATCAGCAGTACAGTTATCCCAGCTATCCTTCTATATGCATATAAATACATACACACACACACACACACACACACACACACATATATATATATATTTCCTTCTTTCATTTTTTTCTTTCCCTAATCCCAGTTGTTCCTTCCTTTGAGCAATTTCTTTCCATTTCATATCATCTATTGTACATTTTGAGTTTTACTTACTCTTTCAGGTTCCTACACCAGGGAGACAATATGATGTTTACATATGTGGGTCCAATTTATTTCACTTATGAGTATGGTCTCTAGTTACATCCAATTACCTACAAAAGCCTTGAGTTTATCTTTCTTTATAGCTAAGTAATACTCCATTGTATAAAAATATCACATCTTTTTTAACCATTCCTCAGTGGATGGGCATTTGGTTTGGATTGTTTCCAACATTTAGCTATAACAAATTCTGCTGCTATGAACCTGAGTGCACATATATCACTGTGGTATGATGTTTTTAATTCTTCTGGGAAAATACCCAGAAGGGGAATAGCTGGTTAAGTAAGACTTCTAATCCTAGTTTTGTGAGAAATCTCCAAACTGATTTCCACATTGGTTTCCCCAATCTACACTCCTACCAGTAGTGGAGTAGGGTTTCTTTTTCCCCACAGCCTCTCCAGCATTTGTTATTGGTTGATTTCTTGATGATAACCATTCCTTCTGGGGTAAGATGGAATCTCAATGTTGTTTTCATTTGCATTTCTCAAATGATTAATGATGTTGAACATTTTTTCCTGTATGTATTCATCACTAGTATTTCTTCCTCTGAGAAGTGTGTGTTTATCTCAGATGCACATTTTTGGATTGCGTCTTTGAATTTTGGGAGTCTGATTTCTTTTAATTCTTTATATGTTCTAGATAGAAGTCCTTTGTCTGAGGGGCAATTGGCTAAAATGTTTTCCCAATTCCTAGGTTTTCTCTTTACTCTATTGGTGATTTCTTTTGATATGCAAAAACTTTTCAATGCGATCCCAGTTGTTCATTCCTTTCAGTATTTCCTGGCAGTTTCACTTTGTTCATGAACTCCCTGCCTACTGCTATGTCTTTGAGAGTTTTACTACTTCCTCTTCTAATAGATTAAGTGTTTCTGTTTTAATATTTAGATCTTTGATCGATTTTGACTTTAGTTTAGTGCATGGTGAAAGACATGGTCTAGTTTTAGTCTTTGGCATATGGAAATCCAGTTTTTCAAGCACCATTTATTCACGAGGCAATCTTTCTTCCAAGGAACATGTTTGGCCCCTTTGTCAAAGGCAAGGTGTCTGAGTGTATTTGTAGTTGTGTATGCATCTTCTAGTATGTTCCATTGAGCTTCAGGTCTGTTTTTGTGCCAGTACCATACTGATTTTATCACGGTAGCTTTGTAATATAATTTTAAGTCAGGGATTGTGATGCCTTCTGCCTTGCCTTGTTGCCAAGGATTACTTTGGCTATGCTAGGCCTCTTCTGTTCCCAGGTGAATTTTAGGAATATTTTCTGTAGATCTGTGAGATATGCTAATGGTATTTTAATTGGGATTGCATTGAATCTGTACAACAATTTTGGGAGTATGGCCATTTTCACAGCATTGGTTCTTCCTATCCATGATCAAGGCTTATCTTTCCATTTTCTGAAATCTCTTCAGTCTCTTTTTTCAGAGTACTGTAAATTTCACTGTACAGAGCTTTTACTTCATCAGTTACATTGATTCCACAGAATTTCATTTTTTTAGATGCTACTGTGGAAGGTTGGTTTCCCTAAATTCTCTCTCAGTCTGTTTGTTGTATGTGTACAAGAATGTCATTAATTTTTCATTTTTAACTTTCTATCTAGCTATGCTACTGAATTTGGTTATCAAATCTATAAGCCTTTTGGTGGAGTTTTGGGAGTCTTCTATGTAGAGTATGATGACATCTGCAAATAATGATAATTTCACTTCCTTTACTATCCTTATTCCTTTTATTTCTCTCTCTTGTCTAATTGCTCTAGCTAATATTTCTCTAGAACTATGTTGAATAGGAGGGGTGACAGTGGACATCCTTGTCATGTTGTTGATTTTAAATTGATAGCTTTCAATTTTTGACCATTTAGTATGTTAGCCATTGGTTTATCATAGATGGCTTTGATCAGATTGAGGTAGTGACCATCTATTCCTATTTTCTGTAGGTGTTTTATCATGAATGAGTGTTGGAATTTATCAAAGACTTTTTCAGCATCAATGGAGATGATCATGTGATTTTTGTCTTTGGCTCTATTGACATGGTGTATTATATTAATTGATTTGCATATGTTGAACCATCCCTATATTCCTGGGATGAATCCCATTTAGCCATAGTGTATAATCTTCGTAATGATTTATTGTATTCTTTTTACTAGTATCCTATTGAGAATTTTTGCATCTATATTCATTAGGGAGATTGGCCTATCATTCTCTTTTTGGGTTAGTTCTTTTTCTGGTTTTGGTATCAGGATAATACTTGCCTTCAGGAAGGAGTTGGGTAGGATTGCTTCCCCTTTATTTCATTTAAGAGTTTGAGAAGAGTTGGCATTAAATCTTCTCTAAATTTCTTGTAGAATTCAGCTGTGACTCCATCAGGACCTGGGCTTTTCTTCAATGATAAGTTTTTTTTTTATTACAGTTTCAATTTCAATGGATGATATTGAGCTGTTGAGGATTTTTATATCTTCTTCATTCAGCTTTGGTAATTCATATGTATGTAGAAATCTGTCCATTTCCTCTGTGTTTTCCATCTCATGAGTAAAGATTTTCAAAGTAGGTATTGGTGATCTGAATTTCTATAAGATCTGTAGTGATATCACCTCTTCCATTCCTTACTTCATGTATTTCAGGTTTTTCTTTCTGTTTTTCTGATAAGGATGGTTAAGGGTTTATCAATTTTTTTATTGTTTCAAAGAACCAACTCTTTGATTCATTAATCCTTTGTATTGTTTTTTTAGTCTCCATTGCACTAATTTCTGCCCTGAGCTTTATACTTTCCTATCTTCCTTGGGCTTTGGGTTTGACTTGCTCTTCTAGTTCTAGAAGCTTGAGGTGCAGCATGAGATTACTTATTGCTGCTCATTCCATTTTCCTGAGGTGGGAATTCACCGCTATGAATTTCCCTCTGAGGACTGCTTTCACTGCATCCCACAGGTTCCTATAAGTTGTATCTACATTTTCATTTGATTGTAAGTAGTGTTTAATTACTACTTTGATTTCATTGGTGACTCACTGGTTATTCAGGAAGGTGTTATTTAATTTCCATGTGTTTATGGAGTTTTTTTGACTTCTTTTGTCTTTAATTTGCAATTTCATTTCACTGTGGTCTGACAGTATACATGGGATAATTTCAATTCCTTTGCATTTCCTTAAACATGTTCTATGTGCTAGTGTATAGTCTATTTCAGAGAATGTCCCATGTGCAGCTGAGAAAAATGTGTATTCTGATGTTGTTGGATAGAACACTCTTTAAAGGTCTACTAAGTCCATTGGTTCACAAGTTTGGTTAAGTTCTGTTATTTCTTTGCTGACGTTTTGTCTAGTTGATCTATCTCTTTGTGTCAGTGGGGTGTGAAGCCCCCTGTTATGATTTATTGCTTTTTATTTCATTTTTCAGGTCTGTTAAAATTTGTCTTATAAAGTTGGCTGCTCCTATACTTGGCGCATAATTGTTTATGGTTGTTATCTCTTCCTCTTGACAAGTATTTAGTGACTTTCTTTATCTCTTTTGATTGTTCTTGTTTTGAAGTTTCCATTGTCTGCAAACCAAGTAACTCCAGTGGCTGTTTTCTGGGTTCCTGTAGCCTGGTATATTTTCCATTGTGTAATTTTCATTCTATGAATTTCCTTTCTTGAATTAAATGTTTCTTGTATACAGCATATAGTCGGATCTTGTTTCTTGATCCACTCTGTTAGTGTGTTTCTTTTGATTGCAGAGTTGAGACCATTTACATTGATGGTTATAACTGATATGTACTGATTTATCTTTGTCCTGTTATTTTCCTGCTGTTGGTTCCTCCTTTTTCCCTCTGTTTAATTGCTTGCTCAGCTAGGTGATTCCTATCTGTTGTCGTTCTTGAAGTTGTGGTCTCTTTTATCTCTTTCTAGGATATCTTTTATTGTGTGTGTGTGGCATTTTTATTTTTTTATTTATTTTCTTTTAATTTTATTTTAAAGACTAAAGAATGGAGACATATGAACCAGAAAAGCCATAAACAATACAGAAAATACAAAGTTATACAGAATATAGTAGGGAATTAGAACTGGATGTTGTATTACATAGTTATCTTCACATTAGTTAACACAAAAACATTAAAGGAAATACCAAATTATAGATAAGATAGTAGGGAATTTGCACTGGATGCTGTATAATATAAAG